>OZ014438.1:47835493-48009845 GCA_963966035.1 Acleris laterana
CCGTCACTTTCTGACACTAATATAAGCACGAGAGTGACGGATGCTATATCAACATTTTGTTTCGCAATAAACGCAACCATACTGGCCCGCTGATCAAGTACCAGCGGAACACGGTCACTATAAGACGAAGGACAAAGCCAAGCTTCTGCCTAGATGGAGCCCGGCGGCTTGTGTATAATCGTGAAATAAAAACGACAAATGTTGTGTGATGTACACGGTCAACATTGCACTTTGTTTAAACAGTAAATAACCCTTCTTAGTAGTCGGGTAAAAACCAAAAACCCTGACTAGAAAAACTTAGTCTATGGGGCCCCTCTTGGCGGTTATGTATTGTAGGTATAGTGCAGTCATTGAAGCATTATTGCTCCGAATTTTGTTACTGTGAACCGAATTGCATACAATTTTGGAATTAGGTTCATCTTACCCTTAACTTCAAAAGTGAAAATGATTTGAACTCCGCAACCACCCCCAGGGTGGTTGCCAACCCTTCTCGGGGGTGAATTTGTTTTTTTTCAAAATAACCTCGGATATCGATAGAAGGCCTAATTTTAAGCAAAAAATCATCTATAAAGTTTTTCGAAAAGTCCAATACTTTTCAAGTTATTGGCAATTGAAAATTCGCAATTTTTTCACGTTTTTCATCGGTTTTTTGCAAATATCTCCAAAAATATACGTTTTATCGAAAATTTTATACAGAACAAAATTGTAGCAGGTAAAAAAGTGAACAATTTGGTTTTTGTAAAGTATTCTAAGTGCAATATTAAGCTAGATATTAAAGATCAAAGCCGATTTTTATTTTGTCTGAAATTTAATCGATGTGGTCAATGCCATCTAGCGGCGAGCAGATGCATTTTATGCATTCTAATAAAAAAGGGTTTTGTAGTGCTTGAAATAAGCTTTAAAATGAGCACTATTAAAAGTCTTTTGCACGTAAAATAAGTGAGCTGTATTGCAAATAAGAGGAGCATCTAATGTTTTTTCTTTTAAATCAATGGGTTTCATAAGTGCCATTTCCACCAAAATTAAAATTAATCGTATTCCGCCTAGAATTAACTTTATTATGAAGAGTTTGATAGATTGTATCTGTGCGGGACGTCGAATTGCTATTGCCCCGCACAAGGCGTAGAGTAGTGGACTGTATGTTCGGAGGTGGGGGCTGGTTTCGTTTCGAAGAAATAAAAACCGAAGATGCTTCTATATGTATGCGATCTGCCAGTAGGGAGCGGGAACTATTCGGTGACTGCTGTAGCAAGCTTCTATGGGGGGGGTTGCCGAGGATCCCTTCTATTGCGGTAGGTTCCGAAGGCTTCTTGCTTGCTACTGGTTGCTTCCCTATTTCTTGATTGCTTCCACGATTTTGTCACAATTTCTATCGATCGGGGGCCTATTAATATTCCAGTTTTGGGGGACGGACCTAGTTGGTAAACGGACGAGGCTATAGTTTGGTAGGAGAGACAGGGACTTGGAAAGGGAGACGGCAAATATGCGTGAGAGAGAAGGTAAATTACGAGAGGGAGACAGCTATACAAAAATGGTGGGAGTCGTGCAAGGAGTGGGGCGGACTTGGTCCTGGTAGCGACGAGGTGTGCGCTTAAGCGCTGGACAGAGAGGTCGGAGTGAGCGAGAGGTCCGAGGCGACCAAACTCGCTGACCGGAAGGGTCGTGTAAGAGGGGGGATGGTTCAAGACAGTGAAGGAACGAGGAGTGATATTAAAGGGAGAGACAAGGAAGTCTACGAAAGAGAGTCTGAGTGGGGATACTATTTCCTAAGCTTTTTTAGGAGGGGATGCGATGTTTACTATTTACTATCCTGTACCTATCTCCTATACCTACCTATTTCCCGTGTCCCTACTGGCATTTCTATTTATTTAAACTTACAACTAACTTAATTAACAGAGTTCTATAATCATGTTTGTCTTGCTGTACCGGTGTGCATCGTCCTGCACATTTCTCCCGCCGTGTATCGCTGCAGGCGTTACTCTTGATTCGGTGCAGGCGATGGTGCCGTCGGGAGCACGACGAGCTTCTTAGTCGGTCTCCTGAGCACGCCGCCCTTGGTTCGGATGTCTGCCGTCCGCACTATGCCGTCGGCGCCCGGGTAAGTAGCAATTACGACCCCCCGGGGCCAAGTGTTTCGTGGCAGCGTGCTGTCGGCTATGAGCACGACGTCGTCGATCTTGAGGGCTGGTCCTCGACCGTGTGGCTCCCGCCGGTATTGAAGGTCAGGCAGGTACTCCTTCAGCCAGCGAGCCCAGAAGTGGTCTGCTAGCCTCTGTGCTGTTTTCCAGGTGGCGCGGCCGGCAAGGTCCCGGTCGTCGAAGGTTCCCGGAGTAGGGACCCGGGCGGAGCCCCCCAGGAGAAAGTGGTTGGGGGTGATGGCCTCCGGGTCCTCGGCGTTGACTGGTACGTGGGTTAACGGGCGACTGTTCACCACGTACTCAGCCTCGGTGAGCAGTGTCGTGAGGACCTCTTCAGTGGGATGACGCTCGTGCAGCGTCACCTCTAGCGCGGTCTTCACGGAGCGGACGAGGCGCTCCCAGGCGCCTCCCATGAACGGGGCGCCGGGAGGTATGTAGCGCCAGGCGATACCCTTGGCGCTCGCCTCCTCTTCTGTAGCGGTGTCGATGGCCAGGCGCAGCTCGCGGTCTGCACCGCGAAGGTTGGTCCCGTTGTCGGACCACATCTCGGTTGGGCAGCCTCGGCGCGCGACCATGCGCCGAAGCGCCATGATCGCTGAGTCGGTGGTGAGCGAGCCGGCCACCTCCAGGTGGACGGCGCGGGTCGTCAGGCAGGTGAAGAGCGCCCCGTACCTCTTCTGTGTTCCGCGGCCCACTGTCACTGTTAGTGGGCCGAAGTAGTCAACGCCCGCGTATGTGAATGGGCGCTGATGATGGGCGAGGCGGCACGCCGGGTGATCCCCGGTCGGGGGCCGCGGAGGTACGGCGCGTCGGATACGGCACGGTAGGCACCGGCCGACGATCCGCTTGGTCACTGGGCGTACCTTTAGGATCCAGTAGTGCTGTCGGCACTCGTTTATGGTCGTCTCGACCCCGCCGTGCGACAGCTGTCTATGTACGTACTCTATGTACAGTCTCGTTCCGTAGTTGTCTCCGTCGAGGATGGCGGGACTTTTCATGTCAGCGGCGACTTCGGTCGCAGCTTGTATGCGACTTCTGAGTTGGATCGTCCCGTTCACTAGTTCTATTCTTATTTTCTTTAGGCGGCTGGAGTTTTCTATGTTTCTATCTTGTTCCAGCGCCCTGATTTCGTGCGGGAAGGACGCTTGTTGTCCCGCTCGCACGATCAGCTGTTCAGCTCTCTTTAGGCAGCCCGCCTCAATTATTCTGTAATTTATTTTCTTCGTTTTCTTGGGTAGAGCGGGCTCGCTCGTCCTTTTCGGTTCTATTTTCTTTGCATTTTTCCAGCTCGGATTTTCTTCCTTGTTCCTTTTCGTCCGACTGTAGTGAGTGCGGTGTTTGACCCCTCGGCAGAGGTCGATGAACTGCAGCACCCTGGCGGTTGCCCTCAGTAGCCGTTCCCATTTAGAAAAACGGGTCGGGTCAGGCAGGCTGTCGCGAAGGTTCATTTTCGGGCGTCTTTCTTGCCCCACGACGTTTACCTTTTCTTCCCCTGTTTTTTCGGGCTTCTGCGAGTCTTCTATGGGCCAGTCCTGTTCGTCGCGGAGTAGGTATTCCGGGCCGGTGTACCATCGGTGCTTGCTCGTGAAGTCCGCAGGTACGTTGTACGTGGCGTCGTCGGCTGTGTTCATCTTGGTTGGCACCCACCGCCACTCGTTCACGGTGGTGTGCTCTTCTATAGTGGCGATTCTGTGCGCCACGAACGGGCGGTAGGTACGGGAGCCGTTCGGTATCCACGCCAGTACCGTCCGGCTGTCAGACCAGAAGGTTCTTGAGTCGGGTCGTCGCTCGTGCTCTTCAGTGACGACCGCGGCCATCCTTGCGCCCATCACCGCGGCTTGTAGCTCCAGCCGCGGTATCGAGGTGCACTGCAGCGGCGCGACGCGTGACTTCGCTACTATCAACGACAGGTGTATGTTGCCGTCGGGTGTCACGGCGCGCCAGTACAGGGCGGCGGCGTAGGCGGCTTCCTCCACTCTTGCGCCAGTTCTGGCGTTAGTGGTTCGTCCCAGTCTGTGCCCTGGCGCCAGACCTCTTGTAGTATTTGTTTAGCCCTCGTTGTAATAGGCGAGGCTAGTCCGAGCGGGTCATATAGTGACATGACTATTCTCAGCGCTTCTCTCTTCGTTGGTGCGTCACTGGCGAGTACTTGCTGCGGTATGCGGGCCATGTCCAGGTTGAATGCGATGGTGTCGGTGGCCGGCATCCAGATAAGGCCTAGGACTCGTTCTGTTTTCGTTCCGTCGTCAATCGCGATGTGTGTCGATGGCGGCGGCGTGACGTCACTCTTGCTCATTTGCTGACGAACTTGCGGCGAGTTAGACGCCCATCCACGTAGGTGAAAGTTCCCTTTTTCATGGATTCTGAGTACTTCTTGCGATGTTCTTATGGCCTCCTCTTCTGTCTGATAGGAGGCCAGGTAGTCGTCCACATAATGGTTTTCTATTATAGCCCTTACGGCCTCGGGTTGAGTGTTCACGTACTTCTGTGCGTTGAGGTTCTTGACGTAGATTGCCGACGTAGGCGAGCAGCTTGAGCCGAATATTAAGGAGGTCATTCGGTACTCATCGGGTGCTCCGTCTCGCCGGTCCCCGCGCCACAGGTAGCGCAGCGCGTCGCGGTCCTCCGGTCGCATCTTCACTCTCATGAACATCTCGGCTATGTCAGCAGTCACCGCCACTTTGTGTTGCCGGAACCTCATCATGACTCCGGGCAGTGGTTGTAGGAGCCCCGGCCCTGCGAGCAGGTGACTGTTGAGTGAGACTCCTCTTGTCTTGGCGGCTGCGTCGTGGACGATGCGGACCTTCCCTGGCTTCATGGGGTTAACCACCGCGAAGTGCGGCAGGTACCAGGTGCGGCCCTCGTGCTTGTTCCTAGGGGCGATTTCTGCGTACCCCTTTTCTATGAGTGCTTCCATCTGCTCGCTGTATTTTTCTTTGAGCTGTGGATTCTTATCGATTTTTCTTTCTGTAGTTGCTAGCCTTTTCAAAGCGTTTTCATAATTGTTCGGCATCCTGACGTCATCCTCGCTCCATAGCAGGCCGGTTTGGTAGGGGCCCTCTTCTAGTTGGACTGTGGTGGCTTCTAGTATTTTCAATGCGCGTTGATCTGGGTTCGAGGCGGGTTGTTTGGGTTCGATGGCGAGTGATTCGATGGCGAAGTAGCGGCGCAGCTGTTCGTTCATGCTCTCGTCCTCTTCGTGTTGCAGGAAGTTCACTCGGTGTCCCATTGCTCTCGTGTTTGCGCCGTGTAGAACCCAGCCGAGCGGTGTGAGAGAGGCGACGGGCTGATGGTTCCGTCCCCTTCTCGTCATCGTGGCTAGTAGGAGGTGCCAGTTGTCTTGACCTATGAGGATTCTTGGCTCTGCTTGGCTATAGGTTAGATGACTCTTGATGTCTTCTAAGTGGCTGCACGCTTCGATGTCGTACTGCTGTATGGTCTGCGGCGATAGGTGGAGTTTGTTCACCGTTCGCGCATAAACTTGCTGTGTTTCGCCCGTGCCGCGCAGCGTAAGAGAGACGCGGCGCGACTTGGGTGCTTCTATTGTGATGTCGGCGACCGCTTCTATTTGTAGGGCTTCTACTGGGCCCTCGGCGCCGACTTGTTCAGCTATTTCTTCATCCACCAGGGTAACAGTGGATCCGTCGTCCAGTAGGGCCCAGGCGTGTACTGTGCCGGCAGGCCCCGAGACTTGTACTGGAACGAGCTTCAGGTAGGATCGCATCTGGTGGCTCGATTGCACGCTTGCGACTATGGCGGGCTCTTGGTCTTCGTTTACTTGCTTTTCGTCCCTCCTGAAGTGTAGGAGGCTGTGATGTGTCCGCCCGCACCCGCCGACATTGCAGGTTTTCTTCGTGCAGGTGTGCGTCTTCGATCTGTATCGTAGGCATCGGTAGCACAAGTTGTGGTTCTTAGCGAGTTCCCACCTCGCCAGACTATCGCTTTCCTTGAACTTGTTGCAGCTGGTTGCTGCACTGTGGGCTTCGCTGTTGCATACAGCGCATTTTCTTCTATGTGTTTCCGCAGCGGCGAATGTTCGATGCTGTGTCTTGATGGGGTATCGCCGCGGCGGTTCGATCGTGACGTTTGCGGCTATGTTTTCGGGCTGTGCGTATGGGGCGCACAGCTCCGCTTCTCTCGTTAGAAATCTTGATATCTTGACGAGATCAGCTTCTTCTTCGTTCTGTGTGGCCGCGAAGTCGAACCATCTGTAGCGCAACGTCAGTGTAAATTTTTCTATAATGTTCTTCGTCAGCTCCGGGTTGAACATGTAGTGCGCGCGGTTGAGTACGCGCAGCGTGGCCACTATGTTGGCTATGCGGTTGGCAAACACGCAGATGTCTCGAGGCACGTCGGTCAAGCGTGGTAGTGCCCGGAGCCGCTCTATTTCTGACAGAGCGATGGAGTTGGGACGTCCGAAGCGGTTCGCTAATGCAGCGACGATGTCTTCGGATGTAGCGCCGCAGATGAATAAATCTTCGACGGCTTCGCGCGCTTTCCCTTTAAGCGCTCTTCTGAGGTTTGCTATCTTTTCTATGTCGCTATGTTGCGCTGATGCTTCTTTGTAGGCCGCTATGAATGACAGCCATTGTTGATGTGCGCCGGTGAAGGTTGGTAGCTCGATATGGTGTCGACGTGATGACCCAGCATTGATGGCTTGAGTGATGGCAGACGTCAAGTTGTTGAAGTATTCCCCCGGTACTGTAGCGCTGGCTCCCGTTGCTTCATTGTTGACTGGAGTGGGGGGAGCCGCCATTGGTGGAGATACGGCTTGGGTACCCGCTGGTGGGGGTAGCGGCTGCCATTGCTGTGGTGGGGATGGCGCCTGGTGGGGCGCCGCCGAGCTCGGTTGTATCGACGCGGAGTAGGGCTGATCTTGCATCAGCGTGGACGCGGACGCGTGCTGTGGGGTGTCGGTGACGGCTATTGGGTGTGGCTGGGAGGTTTCCAGCCAGTCACCGACTCTTCTTGCTGCTTCCCCGTCCGACGCTATGGTTTCTTCATCTTCGTCGTCGGATGGTTCCGCTTCTATTCTTGCTATCTGGGCAGCGGCTAACTGTACTTGCTTCCTCGCAAGTTCTTCTTTGGCGGCGGCGAGCCTGGATGCTCGCCCCGTCTTCGATGACGATGTGCGTGTTCGTTGATGGAGCACGCCGAGGCCGGCGCCCTGTTGTGTCGACGGTGGCGCCGGTATTGTTACGTCTGGTGACGCTGGAGGATCCGGATGTACTATCTTTGTCGACGGGATGATCCTTGGCTGCGGGACTGACGCAGCTGGTGCCGGCTGCGGGACTGACGCAGCGGCCTGTGGTCGCGGGACTGACGCGACGGGTGCCGACTGCGGGACTGACGCAGCGGCCTGTGACTGCGGGACTGACGCAGCGGTTGCCGACTGCGGGACTGACGCAGCCGGTCTTGATCCTGTGGCTATTGACAGAGGCTCGATCGTCGAGGTAGCTTCTGTCGTCGTTGTGGCAGCTTCTGTTGCGGGCGGAAGCTTCTTTCCGCTCTTGCTTCTGGTTGCGGGCATCTTCGATTTTCTTTTTTCTATCCGGCTCGAAGGACCAATGTGCGGGACGTCGAATTGCTATTGCCCCGCACAAGGCGTAGAGTAGTGGACTGTATGTTCGGAGGTGGGGGCTGGTTTCGTTTCGAAGAAATAAAAACCGAAGATGCTTCTATATGTATGCGATCTGCCAGTAGGGAGCGGGAACTATTCGGTGACTGCTGTAGCAAGCTTCTATGGGGGGGGTTGCCGAGGATCCCTTCTATTGCGGTAGGTTCCGAAGGCTTCTTGCTTGCTACTGGTTGCTTCCCTATTTCTTGATTGCTTCCACGATTTTGTCACAATTTCTATCGATCGGGGGCCTATTAATATTCCAGTTTTGGGGGACGGACCTAGTTGGTAAACGGACGAGGCTATAGTTTGGTAGGAGAGACAGGGACTTGGAAAGGGAGACGGCAAATATGCGTGAGAGAGAAGGTAAATTACGAGAGGGAGACAGCTATACAAAAATGGTGGGAGTCGTGCAAGGAGTGGGGCGGACTTGGTCCTGGTAGCGACGAGGTGTGCGCTTAAGCGCTGGACAGAGAGGTCGGAGTGAGCGAGAGGTCCGAGGCGACCAAACTCGCTGACCGGAAGGGTCGTGTAAGAGGGGGGATGGTTCAAGACAGTGAAGGAACGAGGAGTGATATTAAAGGGAGAGACAAGGAAGTCTACGAAAGAGAGTCTGAGTGGGGATACTATTTCCTAAGCTTTTTTAGGAGGGGATGCGATGTTTACTATTTACTATCCTGTACCTATCTCCTATACCTACCTATTTCCCGTGTCCCTACTGGCATTTCTATTTATTTAAACTTACAACTAACTTAATTAACAGAGTTCTATAATCATGTTTGTCTTGCTGTACCGGTGTGCATCGTCCTGCACAGTATCAGTTTGGCTGCTTCAGGACACATATTTTTCAAAAAAGTCACGATTAAAAACAATTCAAAAAATTCAAATTCTTAAAACACCCACCTTTTTTTCATAATATCTCAAAAATGACGACAGATACGTATAAAAGTGTAGGGATGAAAAATTTAGGTATTTTTCTGACAAACAATTTGGTTTTTTTTGTTTTTTCTGTCAAAAAAAAATTACGGAGATATGATTGTTTAAAGAGCGCGTGGCAGCGCAATCACAGCCTCTCTTAAGCCCTTTAACCCTTCACCGTTTTAGAAAAAGGTTTTTTACTATATATTGCAATGAAGGATGTTGTAGCTCTCTTAATTACCTTTACAATGGTTTTTTATAAATTGTGATAGCATGAAAATTGAAAGAGTTATGGTCCAAAAACTTATCATATTTTTTTCTACTTAGTAACTGAAAATTTCGGAGTGTGAATATTTGGAGCAATGTGAAAGTAGGTACGCAGTATAATAGAAACCCAAAACTATTGTAATGTGTATATATATATATACATAATATGGCTCATATATTTTGGAAACGTAGGCATGAATACATACCAACGTTCTTATATGTATGTATAACACATTTGAGTGAAGGGGCCAACGAAAAAGCCTGTATTTATATACAGGGTGTCCCAAAAGTACCACGCCACAGTGACACCGGAGGTAGGTCAGCTCAAGAGGAACCTAACCAGCCTAACATGACCTCGGTAAAAGTTGCACGGTTTTCGAGTTATTAGCGAAATGAAGATTTTTAAGAATTTTCCCCTTTGCTTTTACATTTTTAGTACCAGTATCGACTTGGACAGCTTTTAATAACAGTTTTTTATGTGTATCAAATCACGAATAGCTAATTTAGAAGTCTAAAGTGTTATTTTGTCAATAACTACTACAAGAATCTAAAAAAAGTTCGATTTATCTCGATTTAAATTGTCACAAAAACATTAATTTCAACTTTGATCATCTGCCACAAAAAAAAACAATTAGAAACGAAACAAACAAGTAACGCCAATAAATTAGATACATTATGCAGATTCAGAAATGGTATAACACATGTATCTTACTACGAAAACGATAAGCATTTTTGTCATTTTAGTGATGCCTCATGGAACTAACCTAAAACTTGAGCTTCGAAAGCAGTCACTAAGTGCTACAAAAATGTTGTGGACAGCGGTTTTGCAAAATATCATGAGGGCTAATTTGTCACTCTTTTGAACGTTAACTTATTTTTATTTCAATGGGCCGGATAAAATGGCAATGAAAATAAAAACAGATTTTTTTTTCATTCATTTATTGTAAACTTAATTAGGTTACATTACAATAAGTGTTCAAATTGTCTCCCATGGACTCGAATGCACAAAAAACATAGTTTTATAAAATTTCGGCTCAATTTCCGTAAACTGACTTCCGATATGGTACGGGCAGCATCAAATACTCGTTGCCGCAATTCTTCCTCAGAACGTATTGGTTTTGCGTAAACTTTGTCCTTCAAGCAGCCCCAATAAAAAAAAACCAGTGGGTTCAGATCTGGGGAACGCGGTGGCCATAAAATTGGTCCCAATCGACCAATCCATCTCTCAGGGAATGTTTCACTAAGATGCTCACGGACTACTCGAGCGTAGTGTGCCGGGCAACCATCTTGTTGGTACCACATCCTTTGTCGCAGTATCAATGGCACGTCTTCTAATAAGCTTGTAAGATTTTCAAGGGGTTGAAAATTATTTTAATATGAGGTAATTGTGTTAGAAAACACTTTACCATTTCACCACTTAAGTACTATTAGACATGTTTTCTAGCGATAAAATGGCTCAATGTCAATTTTTCCATTAAGGGGTTGTTTACACCCCTTAAAAATAATAGGCGGAGTTCAGATCCGTTTCACTTTTGAAGTTAAGGGTAAGATGAGCCTAATTCCAAAATTTCATGCAAATCGGTTCACAGTAAAAAAAATCGGAGGTAAGGCCGTATTTTTCGCTTCAATGACTGCACTAGTATTACACACGACGCACTCACCCCAATTATTATATCTAGTTCATCTTTTGACTAAATATTGGTTAACATAGCGAATAGAGTGACCTAAAACAATTTTTATCGAACTTTAGGTACATTCAATTTAAAGTAAAAGGGTTCTATACCATTTTGTTTTAAGCTTATTGATCGTTTTGTTTATAATTCGGTCGCCTTCACAGATATTATTGAGTGGCACCTAGCCTTAACACAGTTTAAGACTAAGTAGTGGAACAAATATGTATGAAACTCAGGGCCTTGTTAGAGGTTGCAACGGGACTATTCCTCACAAAATTTTCTTGCTTTTAGAGTATCAGTATGTTTCTACTTAAGTAGTTGATATTGTGAATTTCATACTTACTTAGTGAACTTACGATTAATTAACTATGTGGGTATTTTTGGAACTTGTATTTTTTCATTTTAAGCGTTGAGCACGAGAAGCGTCATCAAACCATGAGTGTGTTGGTGCGGCGCCCGGAAATGGCTCCATCGCTCGCGGGCAGCGTGTCGGCGCCGCACACGCCGGTCGCGCCGCGCGGCGCTGCGCTGCCCGGCGCGCCGCCCAACTTGGGTATCGGAGCTAAACTAAAGGCAGCCAGTTTCTCTTACCGCTCAACACCGCGGCGTGATAGATCACCTAAACTACGAGAGTTAAAAGAAGGATCCAGTAAAACCATCAACGACATACCAAAACCACAGGTAAACGGAACGTTTAGGATGAGATCCGTAACTACAGCATCGTTTTTCCGGAGCAGGAACAAAGAGCTAACAAGAAAAGGTAAAGCACAAATGAATGTTTCCGAAAGCGAGGATGTCAGTAACACAAGAATGTAGAAATAAGTATTTAACGTTATTTTCCAGTTAATTATAAACGCCACCTATAGTCCGTTCGCGTTTAGAATGCAGTGAGTCATCACATCAGTGCCACTGCAGTATAAAGTTCATTAACAGTGGAAAATAAATGAAATCAAATATTTTATTAAATTTAATGAATAAAAATAATCCTAATTGTGATCGTCCTGATTGGTTATGTTAATAGGGGCCGTGTCTAGGCCGGTGGACGACGACGATTTACTGCATTCTTAACGCGAACGGACTATTGGTACCTACGTAGGAGTGAATGTAAGATACTCTGGTGTGCAGTTCATGGCAAGTATGCAGTATGAGCTCTTTGTTTCTCACCTACTCCAGTAGGTTCGATTATAAAGAACCTGAATATGAATCAGAGGATTATACTTCACTCCACGTCTCAAAACATGTCCGTTATGTTAATGTCTACGTAATGTAGCTACGTGTCTATAGATTTCTTTAACTAAATAATATATATTCTTTTAATATCAAACCATTGATGTAGTATGTCAATGTGGAACGTTAAAGTGTAAGAGATATTCTACACATTTCACAACTTTCCGTAGGTACCCACATAAGTAATGTTGATGTTTTTTATTGTATCGCAACGCAGGAGGTAGGTACGAGTACATTGCAAAATATCAAAATAACGTAGGGATATTTTTGATGTGTCTATTTCATACATGAAGTCCGTTTCGCTCTGGTTGTAATAGTGACCGATAAGCGCGCTTGTGCGTGTAAACGTGGCTTTATCCCACCTGTAACCTCACCATGAGTTACAATTACCGTACTCGTTAGCGAGTCGAATGCTCTGTCCCTCGCACTCTATAGTAAAACTGAGAGGTCTACGAGGGACAGAGCTTCGACTCGCTAGCGAGTAGATACGTTAATTTGAACTCATGGTAAGGGTACTGTTACCATCAAGTATTTGTTGTGTTTGCGTGGTCCAGACTGGTATTACTTACTTATACAAAGCAAGCAGTAACAAGCTGAACAAAAATATTTGTGCAATCATTTTCTTACGTAGTACCTATATAAATAAAACAAAAAAACTTCAGCATATCACGTTTTTTTCTATGTATTAAGATTCTTTCTATGTATTGAAATTGACTTGTAAGTTATTTGTTCGCTGCTACGAGTATCGCTTTGTCGGGTCCAAAGACGTACGGTCTAATTTACAATGTTTTATGGTGCAACTGATGTTTTGGCTGCTAAAACAAAACATGGACACATTTTTTAAGCCCTAAACCACCGAATCGCTCTTCCACAGTTTCTGTCAGTCATTATTAGCAAATCAATAAAATATAAATAAAAAACAAACATATCTTAATATACTTCTTCTGTTTCGCACTGCGCTTCCTCTACCATAAAAGCTAGCCCTCCGGTCAGGGGATTTTATTTTTATTTTTTTAGCTACTATTCCTAGTCAAGTACTATAGGGTAGGTTACTACTAACGGAATTCAACCTTGCCTGCAGCGTGACCGTCTGTCAAATACCTAAAAGTAATGAAGTAGTCTTCGCAGTAGGAAGGTAAATAAATTAACTTTAGCGTTGGCCGTGACCATGATGCATGAAACTTGCCTGCGCTCGAATTTAATAAATAATAATAAATTAATAATGGTTTTAATTTGAATTAAACTACATAGGTACACGTCTTTTAGTGAGATATCATCCTTCAAAGCTTATCATAAAGGGACCTTACGGATTGTTGGTCAAACATGTAGTGTTCTTCACACGAAATAAATAGTCCATAATTTTGGCAATGTGATGTAACACAAGGCATATGGGGTGGTGAGGGAAGGGGAAGACCCCCCCCCCCCACACACTCTACGTACCGTACCGCGTACCTACCTAACTGCGTGCGTGCTCTTCAATACGGTGATTGAATTCGATTAAAAATATGTCGAATTTTAAAGATTTAGTACTTTTTTATGATTTCAAAATCGAGTTAGCCGTAAAAAAAAATATGAAAGTTTTCTTTTAGCAATCGTGTTCCTTTATCACTAAACTTTGAAGGATGATATCTCACGAAAAAAACGTGTTTTTTAAACTATATAAAAATATAAAGTAAACTTCCGTTTCTAAACTTTACTTTCGTACAATAAAAAGAACGTAAGTTTTGTTTGATTTGACAGTCTTAATATCTCGGAGACTAGTTTCATCCATAAGGTCCCTTTACAGAACGTCACATTTATTTTCACAATATTTTTTGAGGAGTTGTCTTTTCAACCTTTTGTGTGTGGGCGGTGATCAGTGATCAGTGATCGATCACCTTCAATCAGTTCGTCCATAGAAAACGGAGACAAGAATTCTGCACAAGATCAAGAGTAAATATATAATTATGTAGGTACATATGGACCTCCGTTTTTTTAACACTCTTGTACAGCCGAAGTCATAAATATGTTTACACTTTAAAGTGTAAACATATTTTTGACTTCGACTGTACATACTGCCTACCCCACTCTGGGAATAAAGGCGCGAGTTTATGTATGTATGTATGTTCTTCTGTAGTTCACTTACTTAAATGACGAGATTTTTGTTTGTCATGCCTGGCTATCAAATGTTGTCCGCGGTTTATTTGTTTGCTCGGATATCCTTTTCTATCTACGTAATAAGACTTTAGTTTCCTAGATTTACTTCAAAATAGGTATTTATTTTTTCATCACACTTGCTCGTAAATAGTGTCCTAACATGCTAGAAAAATCGACCGTAAATCCAAAATAATACCCGCGGGCCTTTTTTTTACCATTACGTTACTTAAGTGCGTAATAGCTTTTTTTTTAAATATTATACGTGGACTCGAACTATCACAATACGTCAGGACCCCAATTCTTGTGCCATTCGATATGAAGTTTCATTCGAGATGAAATGTCAGTTGAATACCTACTATTTCCTAACAATCTCGCATAATAAACTATTGATCTCATATGTCACTAGAATCGGACTCCGAACACGTTTGACATTATCTGTGGTAAGTCACAGACAATGACGTAGTCTGCCGCTAATAAGTAAAAAATATGATCTTTTGTCTGATTTTATTTCATTTCCTCGCAATTGTGATGAAAAACATTGTATGTTACACGGGTGGTAAAGGAAATACAAAGCTCGAGTCTAACAGACTCTCGTTTGTAATTCTTTCTTTACCACCCTTAATACACAATGTACTATTATGCATTTTTTTGTTATGTGTAAAATGCCTAATTTAAATTTTTATTGAATCCCGACAGTGCTAATACTGTTGCACACCTGTAATTGGTACAACAGAACTATTTTTTTTTATACATATCTTTTGTAATTATATTTGTTTGTGCAACTGTTGGTGTGTTTAATTGAATACATAAATAAAATAAACAAATCAAGTCTGTAACGATCTTACATCAGCTCTTGTACTATGCAACTCGTATTACACGACTAAATTATAAACTCAAGCACTATTGTTACCCACTCCATTACTTAGTAATGCTGCCGTTTGTGTGTTGTGTTTACATTATAACCAGTATATGCTGACCTTGCTTTAGTAGGCAGTTACTATTACTGGGAGATCTACTTACACTGAACGCCGTTTAAGCCAAGTAGGTAATTGATTTTTGATGCGAATAAGTCGAAAACAGCGAAGCTGCGGACGGGTTGTTAACAAAATAAATAATACTATACCGCTCTTTTTGCGTCTAGGATTCAAAACCGTAGGTACTGATTGTGGCAGTAATTGAGTCCAGCTACTCGTAACTAGGTACCTACCTACCTAGATCGAAGTTACTAATAATATTAATAATAATCTTACCTTTCAATATCCTTCGGCAGTTTAAAAAAATAGAAGTCAAGCACCCGTATGCTATGCAGTACTTTTTGGCTTTTCGCTTCGCCATAAGTACGTATTCAAACAAAAACTAGTACTTTGGCAGCGCACGACGGCGCACGTCAGGACAAAATAATATATTGTACTAACACAGATCAAAGCTCACTTTTTAATGTTTCATTTGAGTTGATCTGGTTCCGAGGGGTTGTCTGCGCCAACCTTTTAAGAAGTGGCAGCACTGTACATTAAATTAAATGAAAAAACAACAAAAAATATTTTACCATTTACATAATATATTATTTAATGCATTATAAATAGTTTATCATCCGTCATATTCATAGCACGCACATCAAAAATGCCCAAGGCAATGTATCACAACGCAGCCTACCTACAATGCAAATATCAGAATAATGTAGGGATATTTTTAATGTGTGTACGTACGTACAAAACACGAATGACGAAAATATTATTGCTAAGTTTTAAATTTAAAAAAAGATCAATGAAGGTTGAACACGCCAAAACGTGGGCATATATATGTACTTATATATTTTTTATTTGCGACTATACAAACTATTTAGTAATATATTTATAAACTCCATAGTATAATGAACAAAAAATATTATGACAGCTTGTCACTTCGTTCATTCGTTTTCACGATGGAGAGCCCTGAACTTCAGCAGCGTGAAATGATTTTGCTCAAGCACACAGAAAATCCCCTTCTAAGCTACAGAGGACTAGCAAAGTTATTGAAATGTCCACAATCCACTGTTTGTTCTGTTTTAAAAAAGTTCCGGGAACGGTTGACTGTAGAACGGAAGCCAGGTACTGGCGGAAAGCAAGGCGTAAGACACAAAAAAAAAGAAGCCAGTGTTTTACAGGTTTTTAACACAACTCCGAAGATCTCGTCACGCGACGTCGCTAAAAAGGTACAAATGTCACAATCTTATGTACAAAAAGTAAAGACAAGAGCTGGGTTAAGGTCGTACAAGGCTCAAGCTGCACCTGACCGCAACGCTCAGCAGAATTTGACGGCCAAACAAAGGGCAAGAAAGTTATACGACAATTTCTTAACAACATTTAAATGCATCGTGTTGGACGACGAAACGTACATAAAAGCTGACTTTAAACAGATACCAGGCCAGGAGTTTTATACTAGTACGAGTCGCAAAAATGCTCCTGAGGACTGTAAGTTAAAAAAGAGGTCCAAGTTTCCGAAAAAGTACTTGCTTTGGCAAGCTATTTGCAGCTGCGGTAAAAAAAGTCGATCATTTATAACTACAGGCACTGTAAACAGCGAAATTTACAAAAAAGAATGTTTGGAGAAGCGACTTTTACCCTTTCTGAGAAATCATATTTTGCAACCATTGTTTTGGCCTGATCTTGCAAGCTGCCACTATTCCAAAGCTGTGTCAGACTGGTACAAACAGAATGGTGTTGCTGTGGTACCTAAAAACAGCAATCCTCCGAATTGCCCTGAACTCAGGCCTATTGAGGAATATTGGTCCATAATGAAAGGAATATTAAAAAAGAAGGGCGGGCAAATCAATTCCGTGGCTGATTTGCAAAAAACATGGACTTGGGCTGGTAAAAAGTACCCTGAAAATGCCGTGCAGGCCTTGATGAGCCGCATCCGACGTAAAGTGAGGGCAATGGCGTATTCAAAGCAAAATTAAAACACATTTGTATGTTTGTACATGTACGATAGTAGTGTAAGCCAATGTAATATATATTTTTATTTTATTGTACTTGACTATGTTTTTATTGACTATTTAATATGCCCACGTTTTGGCGTGTTCAACCTTAATGATTACTTTTAATATTTATGGCACCATCCTATAACATATAGTTAATTCTCGCTTTGCCCGCGACTTCTTTGGCGTGAATCATCCGTGCAACACATCTCGGGCGTTTTATTGAACGCAACAAGATGAACCGCGGCTTGTATTAGTTGGACCCGACGTAAAAACCCTAAAACCCAATCAACATCAGATCAGCGATTTTTTCGAGATGCCTTGACAAACGATGTTCAGACACGTACAAGTTGTATAAGCGATGGGTATATGGGATTCGAACTCCTAAAAAAAAATTACGATTATTTTTAAAAATAGGTTTATGTAGCCCCGTTATAGCTTTATAATAACGATTATTATATTTATATAAGGTCTTAACAAATTAAATACCGATATTTCTACAGGTAATACTACTCGGCTCTTGGAGTAGATTTAAGTATAAAACAATACTCGTAAACAACGACTATTTCGACACGGGAACATGCTATCGCAATGCAAACTACGGCGCGGCGAGAGATGCAAGGCTTTACGCATGTGAATCTCCTCCTCCTCCATTCTCGGAGTACATCATAGATTTCACGACTAGGGAAACTTCACGCCTAGGGGTGAATCCGGTAGGTCTAGGTATCCGCCCCGTTTAGAAGTTTATATTTTGTAGTTTTTTGACCGCCATCCTATGAGTTGTACAAGGGAGGCAGCGAATGTATTTCGCGTTAGTGACATTGACGTATCGAAATCGGTAAAAAGCGAAGGAAAGCACACAGTCATATTATTATACGCGTCTTCAAGAATTACAGCCACAGGATTATGCACCACGTGTAGCATCAGTGGCTTACAAGAAACGTTAGGGAAACGGTTGGCATTGTTTAACCTTCATAATCCATACTTTTGGTCGGAAGAGAATCTCCACCTAGCACGCCCTGATCACTTCCAAACTCACTTTAGAGTCAATGTGTGGACAGGTTTACTTGGTAACTATTTGTTAGGCCCAGTGTTTGTTAATCGTCTAAATGGAAGGACCTAATGGAATTGCTAGAAGAAGGTCCAGTCGGCCTCCGTAGGATAATGTACTTTTAACACGGCGGTGCTTATTATGATCGCAACGTACGAAGATACTTGACGGAACAATCCCGAGGTCGATGAATAGGCCGTGGTGGTGCTGAAGCAGGTGGAGTGGACTGGCCGGCCCGCACACCGGATCTAACACCACTTGATTTTTACGTACGAGTATGAATCTTGTAGCGTGTTAATGGAAACATCCAAAAGCGAGCATTGTTGGGCCAGAAGGTTTTCAATAACCTCAGTTTCCCACCATAACCATAATGATATTTTATGACAATCAACTGTTTACGTGACAAAGTGTTAAGTCAGTTAATTACATTAATTATTATGGATTATGTTTGGACATAATTTTAATTTTCTTTTTTTGTTCGGTAAATGAAAACAAAAAAAAACATGAAACGATTTCTTAACTTCTATTTTAAGTTAATTGTATTGAGTTTAGGTACAGGCTCTTAAAATATCGGTATCTAATTTGATAGCACCTTGCATATGTTCATTTTCCTCAATTTAATGCACCATCGCTGTTTTCAGGGCATCGCACCAACTGAAAGGAAATGAATTATATTATTTATAGTGTTCATAATGAATGTACAGTTACCTAGTATTTGGTATGGTAGGTGGCCACACAGTGGTCCCAAATCAACAAAAGTGGGACATTGGCTCTATAGCGTTATAAGAAATACTATTCGATGGCTATTTTAATTTTAAATCATAAATGTGTTTCTTAAAAAATGCGTTTTAACGTGTCAAAAAAATATCAGTAAAGATATACAGGGTGGTCCAAAGACTGACGTCTAAAAAAAATAATTAGATGCCTCATATCCGGGGCTATCCGAATATACCCCATGTATGTTGGCCGATTTTTTGTAGTTTTCGAGAAATTAATTTTTAAAGATGTTTTCAAGAATTTTTGGGCCGAGCCGTTTATCATCATGTAACTTTTTTTGGTTACGTTTTTTTTTTCGTTTTTTGGATTTGAATCCCATAGACTTCTTTGTCTGGGGATATTACAAAGAACTGGTTTACGCAAGGGAAAAATTAGAAGAGATCAAAAGAAAAGAAAAAAGAGATGCATTCCGGAGACTAGGAGCGAATTTTTTAAGGAGATGTAGGCTATGTATCGAAGTTGACGGCAGAACATTTGAAAATCTTTTATGAATAACGTGTTTAAATTAAATTGTATTGTTTTATTTGATCCACGAACATTCTACCTTAGTACGTTTGAAAGTCGAATCCAGCAAATTATGACCTATTAAGTGTCACTTTTTTTGTATTCTTCTGCAAGTTTAAAGACTGGCGAAGTTTTTAAAATTACTTCTGGTCTTTGAATTCTGAGATTTTTAGGTTTTTTTTTTATTACAAAATCAAATTTCGATTTGCTCAAAGGTAAAAATTTCACTTTTGGTCAATTTTATTGTAAGGTTGGGAAGCTGATTATTTTATGTGTGAAAGTACAGTTTGTGAGGATAATTTCGCAAAAAAAAACATTCAGAAAAAACGTAACCAAAAAAAGTTACATGATGATAAACGGCTCAGCCCAAAAATTCTTGAAAAAATCTTTAAAAATTAATTACTCGAAAACTACAAAAAATCGGCCAACATACATGGGGTATATTCGGATAGCCCCGGATATGAGGCATCTAATTATTTTTTTTAGACGTCAGTCTTTGGACCACCCTGTATATGAAGTGTAAACTATATGTATAAGTATTTTTCTTGAAATATTTAAGTGTTCAAGATCTTTAAACTACTAAAAATGTGGAAGATTTTTAGTAGTCATATTTTTATCTTCTTCGTAACCTTTGAGCGGGTAAGTAATACGAGATATAAGAACTAACAATATAACATGAATTACTTTGTATAAACCTGTTTAGTATAATGTTCCCTGGAAATAATGAACAAAAGATATAATTTCATTGAAATCATAACATTATTAATATATAATATTAATCGATATAACTATTAAAGCGTATAATGTACATGACACCTAAGTTATAAAACATAAATAAATCAATGAATTAGATTAAAAAACATAATGCACGTATAATATAAACAGGTAAATTAAACTTCGAAGGCCAAGGCGGCAGCAAAGCTTACCTAACCTAACCGAGTCGGTTCTACCCTGATTCGTCTTGCTCGTTGCATTTTCTGGATAGTTAAAACAAATTGTAAGCAGGTAAAAGCAAATAACCTCGAAGGCCAAGGTGGGAGCAAAAGTCGCTAATGCGTTGTAAGGTATTGTTCGATCTTAGGATACCCAATTTCCTCTTTTCTGGTAGCCAATCCTTTCAGTTCCTATTGAGTATACTATACGACATTAGATCATATGATCCTTATACTAAAATATATTAAGTATTATGATCGCTATATGTCATGTATGTTATACGAACTGAAATAAGACAATGTGAGTGTTATAGAAAAATAAATTATATAAAATTAATATTATGTTATGTTAATTGAACGTTATTCCTTATACAAATATTGTTTTTGTTATTATAGCTAACGTTTATTACACTTGTAAACGTTATTTTCTCAAAAATGCTATGTAATCTTGTCATAACATCATCAAATAGGAGCCAGTAGGTTAAAGTTCCCGGAGCACTCTCAAAAGTGTCCAGTAAGTAGAGTGATTTTGAATTTGGAAACCAAAAACTGTCCAGTAAGTAAGTATGGAAAATCCATAACATACCATATTATTTGAATATGGAACTATCTGTACAGACCTGTGACAGCCTTAAGTTTTTTTTTAAAAGACTAAAGAAGTAGCAAGATAAAGCCACATGAAATAAAAATTAATTCAGACCAGTATATTTTCTCAATAAGGATTTTCACAAAAACAACCATTCAATAAAAAAACGCTTTATAGTTTAAATTAAAGTTTCATATTTATATTACATTATTTTTGAGAAAAAAGTATAATGTCAAGTACTAGGAGTGCATAAACATTAAGTACATTGCTGTGACGTGTGGGAGACCGCGCTGTGTCGTGTGTACCCCACCCGCCAGCCGCGCCGGTGCAGTGCACCGCCTGCGATCTAATTTGCGCTACGCACCTCCTAATTACCGCTGCGCTCCTGGTACTTTGTTTAAACATGCAATTACTTTTCTTCCCAATGGTGGACATTTATCAATAGCCTAGCAGTATGAGGCATGAAAAAATAATCTACTTGTTTTATTTTTGAGAAAAGCACTATACATGCTTCGCCCATTAAGAGCCATCCTGGACTCGTATCTATAAAAGGCCTCACCTGGCGGTTCGGCCTTTTAACTCCTACTCGTCCAGGAAGGCTCACTTACTGGTCTTTGCAGTAATGTACTATAACATCAAAATATTGATATCTCGTGAGACGCACCCACTTTGAGCCCCTTCGGAACACTCTACGTACAAATTTGTATTAACAGTGGGCCGTTCTCATCTACACTAATATTAAAAAGAGGAATGATTTGTATTTTTGTATGTGTTTGTAATGAATAAACTCAAAAACGACTGTCCCGATTTCAAAAATTCTTTCACCATTGGAAAGCTACATTCACCTTGAGATAGGCTATGTATTATTTTTCTGCGTGGACGGAGTCGCGCGCAACAGCTAGTATTATATATATGTTTTCGTACCGTAACTTATCGTTAAATTATATCTGAATCAAATTTTACCCTAGCCATCTTTCCTAATCGCTCTCCCCATCCTTCTCACCACTTTACGCCCCCGCCTACGTGTATCCTGACCTTATCTTGTACTAGAACCGACAGCCCCAGATAATGGTATAAATATCTCAAGTAAGTATCTAAATATTCTCATTATTCTCATCACTATTTCATCCTCTATCTAAAGACAATTACAGTCAGGTATACTTTTTTTATCGTCATTGGCAGTCTGAATAAGAACAGACTTTATTATTAAACATGGGTTGACTATGTTTTCTTCTTAGAGTAAATCGTCAATAACTGACCACTTAAGAAAGTGTCATTGAGTTACTAGCCATCAAAATGTATTACTGACGCTGTTAGTAAAGATACTTGGACAGTACTCCGGGTAATAACTCAGGATCTAGGTAGTCTAGTTTGATCGCAAAAATGTCAGCAAATCTCTTGCTATACACATTTTATTTCAAAGTAGCCAGTTACTGGAGGGTGGCCAGTAAAAGGCAATTTAGCCTAGTTATTTGTATTTAATAAAAAAAAACGGCCAACGGTTAGTTCCGTATAAGATAATATGGTTGGAAAACGCAGAAGAAATTCTCATTTTGCTATAAACTTTATTTTCCATGCAATAAGCCCATTTTAAGTATGGTAAATTTTAAAGTTTTTTGATAATGTTTCCAAAACTGTGAAATTTGACAAAATAAGTTCATTGTTCGCGTAACATATAAATAGTTATCTTTAAATCAAGAATTTTGTACTTACATTTTTGTCTATACAGCAAAAAGTATGTCACGAAAAACTAAAAAAACTACACACACAAACAGACATACAGACAGACACCGAAGTCTCACCATAAGGGTCCCTTTTTACCATTTTCCCATAAAAGATTAATTGCATATTAGATCTTGTATTTATTTTGAATCCCTATAAAGTATTTATTCGGAATTATTAAGATTACCTCATACTCAACTCCTTTTAAAGGTTACCAAAAAATCCTTTTCAGAGCTGCACATGAATCGGTTCGGCGTGATTGTCTAGATGACAACGTCGAGTCAATCGAAATAGCATTAAGACCCAGTTGTTTACGTTTGAGTAAGATACGCCAGAAGTCATTTAACGATCAATTATGGCACGATAGGATGTAGACATACCTACTCAAAAGACATGAGAACGGCCTACCTGTTCAAACGTGTTTGTACGTATTCATTCAATTCATTGCCTTTTAGCGGACTCAACGCTTATACAGCTTGGTGTGAAACGTTTAGTAGTTGGCGGTAGGGTTACTAGAAAATTGTTTAGTCGTTTAATGATATTGAGGTCGGAGCCAGAACACAAAAAATATATACATATAATATATAGTTGTTCCTCTATATTATTTGACCGATTTTTGAGGAAAATTGCATGTAACATTTATGAACTCTATGATTTAAAATTAGAATCACTATCGACTGGTATTTTTTTAACCCGATCAAACCATTGTCCCGCTTGATTTGGGACCACTGTGGGCCGCGAGGAGAACGATACGAGTATGTTGTGTTTAAGCCCTTTCGTTCCGGCTGACGAGTTAACTCGTTTTGTGCGATGACCTCTCAGATCCGGTAGACGAGTATACCCGTTTTATTTTATTTGTCATTACATCCCGCGTCGCTATTGCCTAACGCACTCGTAATCTCAATCCACTTCAAAGCGGAACAATTGTTTTCATTTTGTATGCAGGCAAGCCTTCGATTTTCAAAATAGAAACAATTGCGATTGCGAGTGCGTTAAGCAATAGCCCCTCTGGATTAGGGCAACCGACCGTCACTTGCACAACCGGACACATTGCGTCCTGTTCTCTTAGCCTCGAGTCATATTCTATTTGCTGCAGTTATTGTAGTGTTGCCAACTAGGGTGGTTGCTTCAGTAAATGAACGGTTAAGCACACACTTGTATTAAAAAAATAGTTGTTCTAGGAATACAGTTTTGAATACAAGTTATTACTATCATTATCACTCAATAATCTATTTAACTTGGTATACACAATTTTTAATTTAAGATAGATTTGTAAAAATCTCATCAAATTTTACTTTATAGGTGAAAAAATGGAAAAATACCCAAAACCTCCAGTAAATGAACAAGAATTTCTATTAAATGAACGAAATAAAACCTTTATAGTGTTGGTTTATACAGTAAAAGTAATTATAAAAACCTATTACCTACCAAGTAAAGTTCCAAGTAAAAGCATCACAGTTACCTAAATTATATTTTATATAAATTTAACTAAACTAAAATAAGTATTACCATAAAAAAATAGTTTGTATGAATTGTATGTTACCTATCATTAATTTACTCATAAGTAAATCAGTTTAAGAGTTTAGCCGACTGCGTTAGAAAAAATATTATGAATAAAATATTAAAATTTACTTGGCGTAGTTTGTAAATCTTAATTTCAGTTAATAAGCTTAAAGAGAACCAATTCTAGTAAGGTAGGCACAAGTATGTTTAAAAATAAACAAGTCAGCAAAAACATAATCAAATAAAATGCCTGAATTATCTCTAGGTATAAATTTCTCTGCCTTATTGTTGATATTTTTACATTTAAAGTTTTACATGTAAAAGTAGCAAATAATTTAGATACATTATTTATTTTTCGACAGTTCCTTCATTAAAATAAGGAGACCAGTGAAAGAATTTAGATTGCCCTTAGTTCACTTATTAGATTTTCGAAACTAGTAAATTAACGAGTAAAAAATGTTATAAGGTATTTCTAAAATTACCTAAGTACGGTTCGAACACTGGCGACAAGATTGACAATCTATTTATGGTTTCATTTCTGTAATTGCAATCTTATTCCAACCAATAAAATGTTAGAAATCGCTTAAAGTTAGTATTTACGTAAGTCTAGTGAATGAACAACCCCGTTCATTCACTGGATTTGTATGTTATACAGCTCCAGTTATATAACACTTGTTAATTTGGAATAAATTGTGACAAGTTTATACTTATTTGTATCTTAATAGTTTCGTTTTACACAAACAACATACGAGCGAGCTATGTATAAAATAAAACAAGATGTCGCACCTGGTTTAAGATTGACAAAAAACAACAGGAATTTATGCGTTACACAAAACCAGTGAGCAGTGCACGCGCCGAGCGTACTTTGTAAAAAATTATGCAGCTACGTTGAAAACTTACTGGATTATCAACTTTATCACGTAAATAAATAATAAACAAATGATATCGAGAGAAAATCTTGCACAAATTGACCTAGTCTCAAACGAAGCTCTAGGCTTGTACTATGGGTACATACTACGCAATGATAAACATACTTAGGTAAACATACATAAAGTCGCCGTCAATAGAACTTGCAAAAGATGTAAACAA
This sequence comes from Acleris laterana, assembly GCA_963966035.1. Classification (NCBI taxonomy): domain Eukaryota; kingdom Metazoa; phylum Arthropoda; class Insecta; order Lepidoptera; family Tortricidae; genus Acleris; species Acleris laterana. The sequence goes on from OZ014438.1 coordinate 47,860,590, forward strand.
AGCCAAATGAACCAATTCACTATGATTACTCGATAATCACGTAATTTGAAAGATCAAGTGAGGTCATTGCAATGATTTATACACTAGATTATTATTTTCATATTAAGTTTAAGATGAAATAACTATTCATTATACGTTATTTCTATTAAAAACACACTTGGTGAATATTTGAGGTTATGTGTCAAACAGTACTAATTTGTTTACTTCGTTCACAAGTTCTACTGAAGGCGACTTTAGAGAAATAAGTACGTTAATACATAAAGGTGCGTCTACGCTAGGCGAACCGAGCACGAACCGAACACAATTCGTCTAATGTGTACCGACTTACAAGCCTCGAACGAGCGCGCTGCGAGCGATTCGTTCGTGCTCGTTTGCGTTCCGCCGGTTGTCGGTTTTTTGACGAACACAATGGGATTTGCTTCGCGCTCGCAGTGCGGTTCGTTGTACGTCCACACTTGACGCCGCGAACGACGAAACCGAGAACGGCTCCGCTCGTGCTTCGCTCGTGCTCGGTTCGTCTAGCGTAGACCCACCTTAAAAAAACACCCAAGACTCAGATAAATAAACTCGCACTAATCACACAATTATTTCCTGTGACCCTGGAATCGAACCGGAACCGCTAGCTTCGTAGGCAGCCACCAACGAGGCTAGCAGCGTCGTCGAGCAAGTTCATTGCGAATGCTTAAAAATATGTTATAACGAGCAAACGTTGTGAATACCATTTTTTTGTGTATTTTGCTGTCTGTGGTAGAAGAATCGATAGTCTATCAATACGGAACTTACAAGGTAGTAGTTTCAGTTTTAGTTTGGTTTTACATTTGCTACACACTAAGGCCGGCCTTACATTTTGTAAGTTTACTTACGTAAGTAGGGACGCAGCTATTTGTTAGAATAAGATAGAAATGTTTTTTTCTCATTCTAACAGATAGCCGTGTCCCTACTTACGTAAGTAAAACTTACGAGTGTAAGGCCGGCCTAAATCTGCTACCCCGAAGTAACCAAATCAAATCGAGGTTTGAATATTGGGAACTGGCATTAGCATATCGCATCGCAGATGTATGACTACACGTACCGGTTATAAGTGTACTGGCAATCCGCCCTGAAGAAGTAAACATGGTTTTTAAACTGCAGCTTGAAAACAAAATCTTTGTAAATTGCATCGCTGCTTGATGGGGCTCCGACATTATACCTGAAATTAAAAATAAAGTCGCAGTCATTCTACATCAGTTTGGCTCGGTCCATCTTTAGGGCGGCATCGAGACAGCGGCAAAAGACGGCAACTCGGCCATCAGTTAAGTAATTCTTTTTTGACAAACAAATGAATAAAGTTTTAACCTTGTGTGACATACAATTGGGTGTGGTGTTTAAAGTTCACTACTCGCATGTGCATGAAGCACGACATTTGGTGTGTTTTCGTATTTCTGCAAATAGATGTGAAATCGTAAGGTCAATTTAAGGAGACATGAAGATTGACCGGAGTTTAAACAGATCTTTAGTTGCTTGGAATACATTTGTATCATAATTTAAAGATAAAAGTCTGATCAATATGTCACGCAAATTTCGACTCAATAGGTACGAGAACTCTTACAAAAGTTATAGCCGTTATCAGTATCGTGGTCCTGCGTGTTTTGACCCATGTTTTCCTGCCCCGAATGGGAATGCTTAAAGCTGGTAGTCCTGGTATACCAAATTATTGCAATAGTAAAGACCACAAATTACGCTTCTTTTTATTCTATATAAAATAAAGTTTTGATTGATGTACTAATGGTTTATGAAACTCTTTTATTTATTTTTTAAATTGTAATAAACCTTTGTGACAGAACGTAAGGACCGACTAGGTACAACCGTTTTAAACCAAAGCATGCCCACGACTTCGTACGTACAATTTAGATTCCTGCTTCCATTTCTTTAAGGTAACTAAGGAATATTCCCTCTAAATGTCCGGCATATCCTCAGACAGCGGCTTGTGTAGTGCGTTGTCTGTCAGTTAGTCAGCCAGGAACATGTTTATAGAGTAATAATAATTTATTAATAAAGTCAGGGGACCATGTTACACAAATATACCTAGCCCCAAACAATACTCTAGGCTTGTACTATGGGTACTAAGCAATGATAAACTTAGTTATATAGAGAAATACATACTTAAATACATAGAAAACATCCAAAGCTCAGGAACAAATATTCGCGCTCATCATACAAATATCTACCCTCTCCGGGATTTACCAGGGACCAATTAGGTAAACGTGTCGACATAAAAAACTTAAACAACTTTAAAACAGTAGAAAATTTCTGAACAAACGTGGGGGTAAAATCGATCGGTCTCGGTGACCTCTATGCCCCATTTTCGTCTAATCCTCAACCAATGTTACATCCTTTATAGGAGATTGATTGATTGAGCTATAGAACGGAATATGTCAGTATGGGTCCCATCCTATGTGGTGATGATATGCATACCTACTATTATTGGTGGGTATATTGAGTAACATAGTAACGATGTAATGACTAAGCAGCAAGCAGGGCGCGAGCGTACCCGAGCAGCGGCAGGCAGGCGAGCGGCGCCTCGTCGTGCCAGCTCTTGTAGAAGAACAGGGTGAACGCGGCGAATACCACCCACAGCTTCTGCCAGCCGTGGGAGTTCTTGAACTTGCGGAGCAGGTATCCGGATGCTTGGCTCTAAACATTCACAACACTCATGCATATCTAATGTTTAGCATCACATTTCGTTTGTCACAAAAAACATGTAAAATGAGTCCATTCATTGCCTTTTCCGCTGAGGCAGATACAACCACTGCAAGGAAATAAAACAAAAATATATTATAGATATTATAGACGGACCTACAGTGATCAGATTCGCGATGTACTGATTAAGGGCCAAATCAAAAGCACCCGAAACCGCCGTACGTGCATGAAGAGATTGATGAATGTAGAGGAAGCGAAAATTGTGTGTTTAGATCGGTGCACCTGGCGTTCCATAATCTCTGCCTACCCTATTGGGAGACAGGCGTGAAGGTATGTATGTACTTATGTATGTATATTATAGATCAATTCTCTTTCATATTAGTGTGACATTGATATGTATTGCGTGACGTCACGCGGCGCTGCGCTCTCTGTTAAACGGCAGTATTAAATCAGCTGTGCATCGATACGTGTGTTTCCTTGTTAACCCTCGAACATCTCAGTGGCGACGAGGATGGGATTCGAACCCACGCGTGCAAAGCACATTGGATTGGATTGGACGAGTAACTTAGTTCACCCTAAGAAGGTGGAGGATGTCACATATGATGAACTACTCTTGGCGTTGAGAAAGCATTTCTCACCGAGACGGTGCACATTTGCCGATCGAGCCAAATTCTACGAGGCGACACGTGACTTGGGAGAGAGTATCGAGCAATGGGCGGCTCGAGTGCGAGGGCTCGCCGTGCACTGCGAGTTCGGGACCGCTTTGGATACGCTGCTGCGAGATAGGTTCGTGCTGGGGCTGCGCGTCAGCCGGGAGCGCGATCGCCTGTTCGAGCAGGACTCCGCTACGCTCACGTTCGCGAAGGCTGTTGAAGTGGCGCAGCAGGCAGAGTGCGCGAGGAAGGCGAGCCGTCCCCTGGGCGAGAGTACCCAGGCCGGCGCCACGGCCATCGTCAAGGAGGAGCCGTTGTACATGGCAAGCACGGCTAGGGCGCCCCAAGCCGGCGCTCGGCGACAACAGCTTGCGAACCGCTGTACTGTGTGCGGGTTAAAAGGCCACGGAGCCGATAAGTGCCGTTACAAAAACAATCGCTGCCAGAAGTGCAATAACAAAGGACACCTTAAAAAGGTGTGTGAAGTGCGTTTGAACAATATAGACACTTCGGAACAGGAGGAGTTAACCCGAGATGTGCAGGATTCACAAGCATGTTCGAGCTGCGAGGAATGTCAGCTATTTAATTTAAGGTGCGTCAATTATGACCCTACTTTAATTACGGTTAGTCTTAACGACACTAGCATAGACATGGAACTTGATTCTGGATCTAGCACGAATGTGGTTGCCCATAGTTTGTTTACGAAGCATTTCGCAGATTTACCGTTACAAAAATGTAATCTTAAGATGTGTTTTTATAACGGTCACAAAATAACGCCTGTGGGTAAATTCTCGGTGGATGTTACGTACGGAAACGTCACAAAAAACTTAACGTTCTACGAGTATGTTGTGTCAAACGGAAGTCCACCATTACTCGGGCGTGATTTTATGGCTAAGTTTAAAATTGGTTTCGTAACGGTAAATAATAACATTGCTATGAGGGATGCAGACGATGCAGTCGACCCTGAAGTACAAACGCTGTTGCAAAAATTAGAGTCTTTGTTTCGCGAAGAGTTAGGTTGTTTTAATAAGGGTGAGGCTTCTTTGCATTTAAAAGAAGGAACTAAGCCAAAATACTACAAAGCTAGGCCATTGCCCTTTGCTTTAAAAAAACAGGTAGGTAGAAGATGAACTGTCGAGACTTGTGGATGAGGGTATCTTAGTGTCAGTCAACTACTCCGATTATGCGACGCCAATAGTGCCCGTTTTAAAAAAAAACGGTAGTGTAAGAATTTGCGGAGATTATTCAATAACGGTTAATAATGACAATTATATCGACAAATACCCGTTGCCTAGAATCGAGGACATTTTTGCCACGTTAAGCGGGGGGGGAACATTATTCTAAGCACAGACCTAGATAAACCTAGATGCCGCCAATGCTTGTACTTCGCGTGTATCTAAGTAGTGCGTTGCACCATTTGCCGCTCAGTCGCGCTCCTATTGTCCTAACTGTCAGACGTGTCTTGCTGCACTAGAAAATACCTCACTGCGCCGTAATTAATTGTTTAAATTCAACCAGAGTGGCAAGTCGAGTAAACGTTGACGTTTCCTATCATAAGTAAGTATTTTTTCTAATAATTTTCGCCTTATTTAATTTAAATTTAATTATTTTCAACTTGGAGTGATGTCGTGTCGTTTCTACCAAAATAGTTACACATATAGTATATTTTCGAAGCACGCCATCCATTGCGGCTTCTACTTTATACTATACTTAAGGCATATTATTTGTAGACCGCAATGGACAGTGAAGCAAACGATTTTTTCGTAAATGTTCTCGTTGTATGGTGGTAGGTATTTTCTCATTGTCTGTCGATTTAAAGTGAGTAGTGCTGTACACTGCGATGTTTCATGCAATGTCACTGTGCAATTCGATTTACAGTCGATTTTTGTGACAGACAATGATAATTAAGGCTAGTTACTATACAAAAATGTTATTCTTTTACATTAAAAATATTTCAGATTCCCTAATGATCCAATACTAAAAGAAAAATGAATTAATGCGACAGGGAATAAAAAAAGTTGGTTCCCTAGCAAACAAAGCAAGATTTGTTCGATCCACTTTAATAACAACGTCTTCTATGGCACAAGCAAGAGGCGGCTATTGTTAAACTCGGCAATTCCGACCATAGATATACTTCAGAGTATGGGTGAAGGAGAGGTAAAAAAGAGCCATTAATTATATTTCATTTCATTAATAATCCTTTATTCAGTAACTTTTTTTATAAAATTGTGTTGTTGCTATGTAATGAAATATAAATTATTTATTGCAGAATGTCGATCATCAATTTTCATCAAACCAGGCTTTAAAAAACACTCCATCAAAGAGAAAATTAGAAAAAGTATATAATCTGATAATTTTATTTGAAGCTACTTTATTTTACATTATAAACTTGTATCGTATGTATTTTTTTTCTCTTTTGTAGGATATCGACCAATCAGATACGTTAAATGAAGAAATACCTTTGAACACCCCAAAAAAAAGAAAACTAATAAGTACATAGACTTAACCTTGCTCAAAAAAAATTTAAACAAAAAGACGCAGAAATAAAAAGACTGAGGGAACAAAATCGTCGTAAAGTCGAAAAGACTATACGTGTAGGTATCAGGACATTAAGCGAAGAAGAACATTATTATGCAATCATTAAATTGCATTTATTTAATAACCATATTTCACGTATTGAATGCTATCCAAAAAAATGCACTATAAAATATCTATTTTCCTTATGTCTATTCCCATTTGAAATGAACTATAGTTTTGCATCGTTAAAAGGTTGTTGTTATAAAAACATTAGGTACTCTCCTTCTATTGGGCAATCGTGTAAAAAAAACAATCTCTAACTTGTAATCTTTAAATCGCTTTCTCATTGTCTGTCTATAAACTCAAAGTATGATCGATAAAAGAATCGATAGAAATTCAATCATAAAAATATTGATTTATTATTACGGAATATTTTGTATGCTTAAATCAGACTTATTAACGTAAATTCATAGGTTACTTACTTGAATTTTGAAGTAAAATGCAGAAAGTAAACTAAAGCGGACGGGCTGCGTACATACTCTCACCGCAAAGACCTACTGAGTACTAATCGGTCGGCGGCGCCTTTGAATCGGTTTAACGCGGCGGTAGTATTGGACATCACTAAATTGCTTACGTGACGTCATAGTAGGCATATAAAAATTGACACGCTCGGATCCCATACAATTGAACGCGTTTGCGGCGTCTATATGGTCTGTGATTCTAAGTTAGACCTCAGCCAGGCATACAACCAAATTCCCCTTGCTAAAGAAGCACACAAGCTTACCACAATCAATACCACAAAGGGGTTATTTACATATACTCGCTTGGTGTTCGGGTTGGCGAATGCTCCCGCGGTTTTCCAACGGGCGATCGACAATTTATTGGCAGGGATAGATGGCGTTACAGTATTTCTAGATGACGTTTGCGTCACTGGCGCTACGAAAGCTGAACATTTAAGTAGGTTACAATTAGTTTTTCAGAAGTTGGAAGAAGCTGGATTGCGTTTGCAAAAAAGCAAATGTGCATTGTTCCAAAATAGTGTTAGTTATTTAGGCCATATAATTGACAAAAGTGGTCTGCATAGATGCCCTAAAAAGGTAGACGCGGTAATAAAAGCGCCTCGACCAAATAATATAACAGACCTTAAGAGCTTCTTAGGATTGGTAAATTATTATCGCAATTTTGTTTCTAATGCGTCAAGTATTCTGTGTCCTCTCCATGAGTTATTGCGCGCGGGCGCGCGGTGGGAATGGACGCCGCGGCACGAGAACGCCTTCGAGCGGATGAAGCGGGAGCTGGCCTCCGAGCGCGTGCTGGCGCACTTCGACCCGCGCGCGCCGCTGGTGCTGGCGGTCGACGCCGGCCCGGAGGGGCTCGGCGCCGTCATATCACAGGTGGGGCCCGACACGCTCGAGCGCCCGCTAGCGTTTGCCTCGCGGTCTTTAACGAAAAGCGAGCGGAATTACACTCAATTGCATAAAGAGGCAACGGCTATTGTTTTTGGTATCAAACGGTTTCACCGATATTTGTATGGGCGAGCGGACCCATTTATATTAAAAACCGATCACAAACCGCTATTAGCGATTTTTGAGGAAAAAAATGGGATTTCGGTTATGACGGCATCTAGATTAGTTAGATACGCGATATTTTTATCTGCGTATAATTATAAGATTCAGTACATTACTGGCAAAAATAACTTAGTAGCAGATTATTTTTCACGATCGTGCCCAACGGACACAAATAGTTCAACTGCAGAGCATTGCAACTTGTTATCGGTTAACGCGCTGCAATTACAACGCGCAACACCGTTGTCTTATAGGGACATTCAAACTGCTACGGCGGCCGATCCAATATTGACAACAGTAATTAAATATGTTCAGCGTGGTTGGCCGCGTAAAATTAAATGTGACAATATTTTACCATTTTATCGCTGTAGGAATGACATTGAAATCGAAAAGGGTTGCCTGATGAGGGGACATCGCGTTATCGTTCCGGGAAAATTGCGACGGGAAGTATTGCAAAGTTTGCATAAAACTCATCAAGGTATTTTTAAAACCAAAAGTTCGGCTCGTTCCCGGGTGTGGTGGCCTAACATAGACCGCGACATCGAACAGCTGATCGGCGCTTGCGTCACGTGCAGAGCGCTGCGCCCCGCGCCCCCGCGCGCGACGCCCGCACCGTGGCCCCGCCCGATCGGGCCGTGGCAGCGAATACATCTAGAATTCTAGATTATATGATGATTACTCAAAGAATGTATTTGATTGTGGTAGACGCATATAGCAAGTGCGGAATGTTTGGAAATGTCTAATAGTACGACTACAAAACAGTTAATTCATGTCCTTAGATCATTGTTTTCGAGGTTTGGTTTGCCAGAAACTATCATATCGGATAATGACATTTGCTTCACAAGAGTTTGTAGATTTTTGTAGAATTAATGGAATTCATTACGTCACCTCACCGATTTATCACCCCATAAGCAATGGCCAAGCCGAAAACTCAGTTCGAAATTGTAAGAAAATGATCAAGTCAATTATACAAAACGAGCAATGTGTAAAAAAAGTTAATGAAATGTTACTTGATTATTTGTTCGAATATCGTAACACTGTGCACTGCACGACGGGAGTAACGCCGGCTAAATTAATGTTAGGCCGGGACTTACGCTGTACACTCGATCTCGTAGTGCCACCGCGCGGGGTGGTCACTGCCGAGGACGCTGGTCCCCGGGAATGTTCTCATGCTCGGTCGTTCAGTGCCGGTCATGATGATTGGGTGCAATGTTTCCAAAATAGGAAACCATATTGGGAAAAAGCTAAAATATTAAAAAGTATCGGTCGTAGAATGTACCTATCTTGTTAACATTGTCGTAACCAACACGACTTGTAAGCGTCATATTGACCAAATAATGCGATATACGACCGATAACTGGCATAGTTTTAGTTATAATAAAGAGGGAAATGGCGACAGCATGTCTATATCAACCGCATCGGACATTCCGTCGGTATTACCTTCTTGTTGCCCTCCAACTCTTGACGTAGATGCCGAAAACAATACCACAGCTTCTGTTAGTGAACCACCTAATGATGAAGGGTGGGAGGATGCTGAAGGATTGGAGGGTGAGGAAGTGACTGAACCACTGACTTCTGAGGGAACAACTGCTGCCGGTCGTGCGATCACTGAAACTGGCAATGAAAATATTGGTAGCTTAATTGATGCTACGACGAGCAGCTCGTTGGTCAATCCTCAAGGTCGTCCTCAATTGCGACCTAGATCTAAGTTAATTGATTATAAAGTTTAGGTTTAAAAGTAATGTTAGTTTAGGTTAAATCTTATGGTTAAATGTAAATTTGTGTTATTGTCGCCAGGTTTCCTTAGTTAAGGCGGAAGGAGATGATATGTATTGCGTGACGTCACGCGGCGCTGCGCTCTCTGTTAAACGGCAGTATTAAATCAGCTGTGCATCGATACGTGTGTTTCCTTGTTAACCCTCGAACATCTCAGACATACACAGTTACTAAAAGAGTTATTGCTCTATAAGGTCACAAGGGTTTCGCTTGTTTAAGTCCGATCACGTCTATAAATATATTATTATGTATGTAAATACATTAACAAGGCTTCACACTTCGATCAACAATACACATCTAGATAACGGGCCAGAGAACAAAACACGGCCCAGCGAATATTATACTCACTTCAAATTGGGAGTTTACTTACTTGAATGTTTACTTACTACACGTGTCACAATGGCTCAGTGCATTATCAGAAACTGCTAAAATAATCACCTCAACAAAAAAACAGACGGAATATCATACTTCCGGTAAGGAAATGACGATTCGAAATATTAATGAATAAATAACTAATAATTTCTGATAAAATAATTTATTTTATTTTCCGACCAATAATTGTCAATATTTGGTGGTTGCAGAACAGTGCATCTATGGAGTAGTTTAATACTAATTTATATTTTTTGCAGTCGTAAATTTAATATTAATTTGTAGTTTTCCTGGTGATCCATTTCACTGTACAATATGGAATTCTATCGTCGCGAGTGAACGGCAGGAGAAGTTTTTTAGACCCGGAAAAAGTTCCGTTGTATGCTCGATCCATTTCGACTAATTCGATGTCGTAGGAAATTCGCAAAGACGTTGATTGCATAAATCAGCTGTCCCTAAATTGCAGGTAATTTACCTTGCCAATAATATAATATGCTATTTAAATTTATTTTTATGACGTGGAACTGAAGCTAAGTATGTCAGTAGTATCATAAATCATAAATGATAAAAAACCAATTCTACCACTGTCCGAAAACCGTACGGAATGATGAGATCTCTTTAATGATTAACGTCCCTGTATCTTGGACAGCGACATTTCGTTAAGGCTGACGGAAAATTGTTATTAGACCATAAGGTTTCGTAATGTAATGTATAATGTGCTGTAGTGAATCACAAAATAATATCAGGAATATCACTAAAAAGCGATTTTCTTCTTACAAAAAACCGTCTTCATAAACCCACTAATGTATGTATAGTTTCACATTTGTCTCCCGGCAGGTTCGGCAGAGTCTCTATGGAACGCCAAATGCACCGGTCTAAGCATACAAGTACAACTTTCGCTTCCTCTACTTAATCATTTTAACCCACTGAACAAGGAGAAATAATGACTGACCGGTCTCCTAGAAATTGCCTATCTGGTGCCTAACAGGTACATGAAATATGATTTGGTAGATGGGTGCCTCGAACGCATTTTTCATCGGTAGGATTTTTTCCCTAGTCGTATTTTGCCACGATCGTGTTTTGTCACGTTCGCTTTATGTATAATCGATTTTTACCTCAGACTCCCTTTTCATAATCTAAGTTTTTCTAGCGGCATTAGTCATAAACAATTTTTTATATATCTCTCTTTTTCTCGTAGCATTTAGTGATAAACGCATTTTTTTTCTCAGTTTTTCATATAGCATTCAACCTTTAAACAGACATTTTAAAATGACACATATGCTCATCAAGAGTACTTTATGTCAACTTCACACAGAAACCAACATTTAGCTCAAATGGATTTACACGCTACTGAATTGTCAAGAGAGAAATAGTGTGTGTAAATCTTTTTGAGGTCTTCGTCTGTATCTGTTGGTGACTGTAGGTTAAAATGACGAAAGCAACCTAATTTCATTTTCAGACTAGTAGCCTAACTGTTTTTATACATTTATTATATTTTGAGGGTGATAAACGTAAAGAGATAAACAAATTGCAATCTGTCAATTTACAGTATGGCAAAAAGCATATAAGACCAAATGCTGTTAGGCAAATTATTTATAGACCAAAAAGCGTATCAGACAACATGCTGTAACTGCTGTAAGCAAAATCCTTACAACTTTTTGAGTAACCTCACAAAATTGGTTTTTCCATACTTGGTGAAAAACAAACGCGGGGTTCTCTTAGTATGGAGAAAGTAACTCTTGCGCGTTTACTCAAAAAGTTGTAAAGAAAAAAAAATGGCATGTAGCTTTAAAACTTCCTTATTTCATAGTGATTCAAGTCATGCAAGAAAACACTGTTTTTTTTTTAAATTAATACTTGAATTAAGGGGTTTTTCGTATCACGGACATAAGGAAAAATGACAAAAAATCCTATTAAAATGATCAATATCTCGGAAACCGTGAAACTTAGCATAATAGTAAATGTGGTCAAAAATGTTCAGAATGACCCTTAATATCATCCCTTAAAACCCCTACACCCGACTGCCAAACACCCTGTATAGAACCTTATTTCCTTACAGCAGTGTCGTGTTTACATATTTTTTTTAATAGTTTCATAATATCTTTTACGTAACACCTGGCCATAATGTGAGTTTTATCGCACGCTGCGCGCACGGTAAAACTCGCATTGTGGCCAGGTGAAGACGTAAAATTGTGTACTCATCACGGGCAGTAAAAAAGAAAGCCCTCTATCGCATATTTACAACCCTCGCCTACGGCTCGGGTCTCAAATACCTGCGATTTCGGGCTTTCTTTCTTTTACAGCCCTTGTTAAGTAATGTACTATATTATAAGACGTTCGCAAGCCACCCGTTTACATGACAAATTTTGCTTTTTCTTGGGTTTTCCATAAGTTTAAGTCAACGTACTTTTTTACATCATAATATATTTTTGTCTATCCAAATATCATAAACCTTCCATGATGCGTTCAAGAACCTAAACCTATGACCACCATAAAAATAAACAGTTTTGTTAGAAAAAATTTGCTATCTGTAAAAATGTTATTATTGGTAAATAATAACATTGATTTCGATAATATTAATTGGGTAAGTAAAGTTTTTGGAAGAGATGTAAATTATATTTTTTTTCGATAGTCGTCATCCTGAAGATCATAGAACTGCGGCCCTTTTACTTTTATTTCCTCTAATATTTTAGAAATCTTTTTTTAGTTATGAAGTTGACATTTGTAAACTTTAATGACCGACAAGCTTGTTGCCTTCGTATTTAATGAAATAGAAAAAAAAACTGTCACTTCTATATCTGTCAACGTCAAATCAAATCAAAGTAAACAAACAGTTCAGTTCAAATAAGTAAATTCAAGTAAATCTTTGTAATACTCCATTTCCACAGTCCGTGTGGGATTGCCTGAATTCATTGCGTGGATTGTACAATTCAAAAGTGCTCTCGTGGCTATCAAAAAGCAGGGCAAGAGTCGTCGAGAAAGGAAGAAATCGGTGTCCAAGAAGAAGTGCCAAAGGGTTCGAAAATAAATCGTAGACCAAATATCGTGCAAAGGTCTTAGAGCAAAGCGGCAAAACGAAAGTCCGGAGTTCATTCTGAGATCGTTAAAAATATTTCTAAAAACACTGATCACATGAAACACAAGCAAACAGAAAAGAGCCGTTGTATTGAATCGTTTGTTTACTTTGATTTGATTTGACAATGACAGATATAGAAGTGTTTTTTTTTCTTTTTCATTAAGTCCGAAGGCAACAAGCTAGTCGGTCATTAAAGTGTACAAATGTCAACATCATAACTAAAAAAAATATTTCTAAAATATTAGAGGAAATAAAAATAAAAGAGCCGCAATTTCTTGATCTTTAGGATGACGACTATCGAAAAAAAATATAATATACATATCTTCCAAAAACTTTACTTAGCCTATTCATTCAAATTTCGAACATCTCTAAAAAAGAAAGAAATTTGATTTGACCTCTATTCTAATATCAGTCGAGATGACGTTTAGTTCGAAAAGAATCGTCAACTTGCATACAAATTTGACAAATGTCGCACGTAAGTAACATATCGAACGATATTATAGTTGGAGCCGCCTAAAGTTTGTCTCTGAATTGGAAAAAAACTATCAAAGGTGACAGAAAACTTTTCAATCTTTTCATTACCGCCATTACCGGTTAAAATTTGTTTTGTTGTATAAAATTGTTCGATTTGTTGAATTTAAACTATAAAATGAGCGACAGATATTTCGGCGACGCCTCGTGATATCCGTGACAAAGCAACTAACGTCATAAATGACTTATTACCAGCTAAGTCAGTGGCCCTGAACAACGCCGCGATTAAATCACGTTTGTTTCCCAGAGGGATCGGCAGAGACCACTTCTTTCATTTCTTCCACATTCATACATCGAGTCATGCACGCACGTCGGTTTCGGGTATTTAAGATTCGGCCCTTTTCCAGTATTTCTCCGATTTGACTCGAAAAAGTACGCCTAGGGCGGCCCTTTCCGACCCGTCCACTCACTTTCGATCTGTATATCTCTTTCGTCAATCTTCTTTCATCCATCCTTTCCAAATGACCGAACCATCGAAGCATGCCCTCTTCAATCTTAGTCACTACATCTTCTTTTATTCCACATTTCTCTCTGACTTTTTCATTCCTTACTCTATCAATCAGTTTCACACCACACATACTACGCAAAGAGCGCATTTCAACTGCATTTACACGACTTTTATGCTTGTTCTGCCACACCCAACATTCACAACCATACATTAGGGTAGGGGCCAGCACTCCATTGTAAACAGCCAGTCGGGCTTTTTGTGAAACCCCCTGTCTGCTCACAAAGGAGTACAGGGCCCCATTAATTTGATTCCCCGCATTCACCCTCCTCTCGATATCCTTCTCACACTTACCATCTCTTGTAAACACACTTCCCAGGTACACAAATTCGCTCACTTGTTCTACTAATTCACCATTTATATTTATCACGCACTCAGTCATCTCCTCGTCCTTTTCTATCACCATGACCTTGGTCTTGGCTACGTTTACTCTCATCCCCTTTTGCTTAAATCCCTCATTCATTACTGTCACCATCTCCTGCAACTCAAGCTGCTGCTCTGTACTTTATTATGTACAGTCACATAAACTATTATTACAAGATTTCTCAGGCAGTATTAATTATTTATGGTTGGTTTTCCGGTTTGTATACTTGTTAGTGTAGGAATGTTTGAAATTAGTAACCAGTAATAAGTATTTTTTTGCAATATGATAATGTTACAAATGTCTTAGTTAATTAATATATATATATACTATGTCAACAGTTTATAATTAACCCTGATGGGTACTGCAGTATTAGGGAGAGGACTAACTGTACCTATACACGGTGCTCGTGAGGAACCCGCATAAATTTACCAGCATATAGTTGAGGTCGTAATGATTAAATAATGTGGTATAACATGTAGTCCAATAACGCATAATTTCCGAGATTTTTATTATTAAAAAAACAATTCCGTAGTTAATTTAATTTGATCTCTGTCACCTTAACCTAAAGTATTATTTACTAAGAAATTGATTAAGTTAATTTATGTTGTACGTTGATGATATTGCTGCTTACAACATGAATCTTTCTTAGTAAATAAAAATAATGCTTTAGGTTAAGGCTTGTTATCTATACTAAGGAATAATATGTAAAACTACTGTGCTGAGAGGGCAATAAATCTTTTTCTGTTTCTGTTTCTGTTAATTACCGCTGCGCTCCTGGTACTTTATTTTAACATGCAATTACTTTTCTTCCCTAGGGTAAACATTATATCGATTTACTTTTTTGAGTGATGTATTTTTTTATTTCATTGCATATGTTTGAGAATAGTACATTATTGCCTAGGCGCGGAAAGTGAAGGCTTTCCTGACAAGCTGGTTAGCAGGCCGAGCAATAGCGAGGCCTGTTAAATAAAATACGAGTCAGGAAATCCTCGTTTCCGCCGAGACAAATATAATGCTTTTCTCAAACAATGCGAGGAAATGATACAAATACATAATTACAAGTAATTTTAAAAACCTTTGACAAATTCGGAGAGAATGGTCGTTTGAAAACTACCGAGTATAAGTTAAGATAGATTCACGCACAACGAGCTGCGCCGCCACCACCGCAGGCGCCCGGCGCCGCCCTACACTGCACCCACAAGTTGGGTGTACGGGATTTTTTCACGTTCCTTTGATTTTATATGCAATAGAGAGCACTTTTAATAAACAATATGGACATGGACGGAAAGTGTTTTCTTACGTTTATTTTACTCCTAGGAAGAAAATGAGGCACTTCGCGTCTTCTTTTTCAAAAGAAAGGCCATGCTTTGCGAGCATGTTTGAGAAAAAGGACTATACTTATCTCACCGTGAAAAGGGGTTGCCAGTCTCGTAACTATCCGTCTATATCACTCGGCCGGCAACCCCCTACTTCCCGGCCTCTGTAGTAATGTACTATTATTAATCACTAGTTGTTTCAGTTGATTTCCGAAGAATTCATTTCTTTTTTAAGTGCTTCGGGTAGTGTGTTATAAATTCTAATGGATGTTAAAAAGGGCACGTAAGATTATAGTTTAAGTATTAAAGGTGGTGCAATAAGCTTATCTTTGTGACGGATCGAACCAGACAACGCCACACGACGACGGCGTAATCATTTTTGCACTTTTAATGTTGAGATTTTAAAGAAAAGCAGTATTTTTAAATATCAGATTTCTCATAGCATTTAAAATGAATTTTCATTCGAGATAAAAGTGTCATCTTTTGACATAACTCTAATGTAATTTCATCTCGAATGGTTCGAGTTGGAACCTAGTGTAAGTGACATTTAAAAAAATACTGTGTATGTCTTACCAAAAACAACCTAACATTTTACGGCACAAAATGTGTTTTTGCATGGCCGATTTCAAGAATTGATCGATTGACTTCTATTGGGGTTCTCAAAATTATTCTTGACCACGTTATAATTATGCCCCCGAACCAGACCATCTTTGGTAATATTTCCGGGCAATGTTGTGAAAAGATTATTTAATAAGTAAAGGATGTGTACGCACCCGCATAGCGAGGTGAAGGCAGTCGCGTGTGAGCGAGGCGCCACGGTGCCAACACACGTGTGCCAGCGCTCCGCCCGCCGCCGCGCCGCCCTCGCCGCCTGTCGGGAACAACACAATAAGATGTTTTTTTTTCTAAACGTGAACCTATTTTGACAACTCAAAATGCACAAATGTTGTCACAGGAATGGTCGGGTTCATATCGACATTTAAAAATATACATTTATTTATATAAAGGTTTTTAGGTTTTGGATAAGTACTATATTTTTTTCTACTTGCATACTTTAAACCGCTAATATTAGTATCGTAAACGGTATCAAAATACCACCTATAGCACAGGAGTAAAGAAACGGAACAGAGACAAACCTTCATACAACCGCGCGAATCGGTTGCAATACTACAAGCACGCGGGGCATGTGTGCGTGATCAGATCACTGGCGAAAATAGAAAAAACCGATTTACTCTGGCACAGCCAGTTGACAATCTCAGGGTCAGTGCGACGCACGTTGTTTGTTTTGTTATTGCAAGTTTGAATATTTTAATGTAAAACGTGGTCTTTTATTACTAATACTGGTTGTTGTACTGTGTGTATTAATAATAGGAAAAAAATATATATCATACTTTAACTATCCAAAGGAGTACAATATTACATTATTACTTTTTCAATTAAGTACCTTTATTTTATTGTATGATCCATTTTTTAATAAGAACAGGGTACTACATGCTACATGGTGCGTTTTTACCTTTTTATTACTATTAAAAGCTTTTAGTAAACATTTGTAGGTATGTGGGTGGTACCTATGTTGTATGTATGTGTGTTAAGTTGCATATAAGATTTGAACCACTTCCCGATGTCTGGTTGAGCCACAGAATAAGTAATAGTACAAGTATAGAAGCGACTCCCTGTGACAGCAAACATGCGAATTTATACCTACTCAGAACGCGGGAACGACAATAATACAAGTGCACGCACAGTTGGTTACATTTTTGCAATCGATAGTGGGGGCGCCCCTAACGAGGTAAAATGCACCTTAAATCTTTCTATCTAAGTAATAAGACATAGTTTACTAGATTTAAACTTCAAAATATATGTTTACAAAACATTATTTTGGGTTGTTAGGCCTGTTGGGGTATACCTCGGGAGTAAGTTTACCCTAACAGGCCTAACAAACCAAAATAAGGTTAAAAATCAGAAACTAAAAGAAAAGAAATAAACAAAAATACCTAATTAAATGTAAGTACTTATTTATCAAAGTAAGAACTAAATCTTACATCAGTTCTTGGACTATGCTCCCTTATTTACAGGAAGGCGATAAATTATAAACTCAAGCACTATTGTTACCTACTCCATTACTTAGAAATGCTGCCATTTGTGTGTTGTATTTACCTAATAACCAGTAGGCATATGCAGACCTTGCTTTAGTAGACAGTTACTATTACTGGGAGATCTACTTACACTGAACGCCGTTTAAGGCAAGTAGGTAATAGATTTTTGATGCGAATAAGTCGAAAACAGCGATGCTGCGGACGGGTTGTTAATAAAATAAATAATATTGTACCGTTCTTTTTGCGTCGAGGATTCAAAACCGTAGATACTGATTGTGTCAGTAATTAAGTCCAGCTACTCGTAACTAACTACCTAGATCGAAGTTATTAATAACTATCTGCCCGCCAGCGGCTTCGCCCCGCTGCAAATTTCCGACCTTAACCTTATAAACCTTAATCGGACAATAACGAACGCAACAAAAAATTAATCAGCCAAATCGGTTCAGCTGTTTTCGAGTTTTGCGCTTAGCAACACATTTAGTGAATCATTTTTATTTACCTTTCGATATCCTTAGGCAGTTTAAAAAAAGATTCGACATTTCTGTAATTATTCAAGCACCCGTATGCTATGTAGTACTTTTTGGCTTTTCGCTTAGCCATAAGTACATATTCAAACAAAAACTACTACATTGGCAGCGTACAGTGGCGCGCGTCGAGACGAGCGCTCGCGTGACACTCAACTGATTAGCCCCGCAAGGGAGGCCGCACATTTTGTAGGCAATAGCGCGGAGTGTCACCGGCCTGATTGAGCTGAAATTTTGTATACCTGCGTAATTTCGGTGACAATGCAATAATATGATAGATAAAATCTGACGCTGCAGCCAGGATTGTCTCCTCACTAGGGAACTCTTCAAGGATTAGTAGCACGGTCACGAAATGTTGTATATTTGTTTAATTTTGAGTTCCCGTTAGATTACTTACTTGAAAAAACTATATATTAAGATTCGGAATTTACCACACCATTAAAAGAGACAAAAATGATTAACAAACAAAAATTATAAAAAGTAAATTATTAGAGTGGGTAATTTGTAAAGTAGGTATTCTATCATACCGAATAATAAAAACATTTAACAAATGTTTTGTTTAATTTGTCTTAACCTATTGTGACAACCCTACCGGTAACCGAAGCTGTAAACACAATGGTCATTGTATCTAAACAATCCTATTATCTGCTTTTGTTCTCGTAATCGCGAACAAGTTACTTTACGAAAAAGTTTAGAATTGCATTGCATGAATGTTGAATTTTCAACCTTATTACATGGTGAGTAGGTTTAAAATGCCCTAAAAGGAGCATAGCGTATTCAACACTTCTGTATTTCATAACCGCCCCAGCTACGATTGGGACGTACTCGGAATGAAATAAAATATGTCAAATGATATTAAGTAAAATGTTTATATTTATTATTCATAGTAATCAACAAATACAGGGTGGAAGAGGACCGTGGACCTTCCCGATAATGGGAGATAGTTTAGCCTTAACACTTTATATCCCCCATACAAACTATGTGAATAATTTAAGCAGCCATTTTCAAATTACAGCCGGTTAAACATTCACACAAAAAACTACTTGTTTCAACCCTAAACATATGATTGGGTCAATGAACTTAATTGTAAACAACATTTTCATTACAGGATATTATTACGTTAATTTTTTGTCGTTGATGCATACTTAGACCTGCTTGCAATGCGGTAAGAAATATTGCAGGGTTTGTGAGTCTCTTTGTAGGTATCTTGAACTACTTTATTTATTTTTTCCTTAAATTATGAATAAAATAACATAATAACTACCTACTAACAGCCTACTAAGCACAACTTGACACATTTCTGGAATAGCGACATTAACAGACAATGAAGTATACTCAATCTTCATAAACAATTAAAGATGATAATTAGAACCTTCTTTCATCGTATCTTAGTTTCCCTAAATTGATAAATAGGTTTTAACTAGTTAAACAAAATTATTTACGAAATTGAAATTGTGCTGCTGAGTAGACATATTTCATCCATTTTCATGCTTCAAAACGTGCATGTGAACCGTTTATCAAATAAACATTATTAAGAACTACTGATTCGGTACTTAACTTATGATTTATGAACCTCTTTGCGTTATTGTATTGGCCATCGATGCATTTGATGTTGAAATGAAAATGTCATTAAATTTACCTATGTCATTCTTCAAATAAAAATGCCTTTGCTAGATGCTCGTGGTTATTTGAATTTGCTTTTATTGTACGCGACGTGCAATAGTAACGCGGCTGAAGCTTTGCGTATACCGAGAAACATATCCTCCACCACATCCAACTGGGCATAGGACAATTTTAAGGGCTTTGGATCGTATCGCCAACAACCAGCCCGTTGTACCAGCAACAGCCCAGAACGACCAACGTAGAGGAGGCGTTGTTCGAATTGCGGCTCGACTTGAAGAAAGGGTGCTGCGTTATTTTAGAAGACATCCGAGAGTGAGTTCTAGAGTAGCGGGTCGACATTTCAGAATAACCCATACTGCAGTACTTACTATTCTCAAACGTGCCAGCCTTCACCCTTACAAAATACAGAGGGTTCAAGCTCTACTCCCTCGGGACTGCCCTATCCGCGAAGCCTACTGCCGATGGTTATTACAAAAGATAGTAGAAGAGCGAGATTTCATAAGGCATATTATTTGGAGTGATGAAAGCTTGTTCACACGCAACGGAATATGGTATAGACGAAACGAACATGTGTATGCCGAGGAGAATCCTTTCGCTTATCGATTCTCGAGTCACCAGTATCGTTGGTCTATTAACGTCTGGGCGGCGATTCACGGAGAAACTATCATAGGACCTGTGTTTCTGCCTCCAACTCTAAACAGAGACGGATACATGTCTCTTTTGAACACCGAGTTAGACAGTTATCTGGACGAATTACCACTGGCTGAAAGACGAGTTACTTGGTTCCAACAAGATGGTGCACCAGCTCATTCTGTACACGAAGTACGAATGAAATTAAACAATGAGTTTGGGGATCGCTGGATAGGCAGGTTTGGGCCGCACCGTTGGCCGCCAAGAAGCCCAGATCTCACGTGTCTAGATTTCTTCCTGTGGGGCTCTGTAAAAGATAGTGTGTACAAAACGGAATGTGACACTGCGGACGAGATGCGACGACGAATAACTGATGCCTTTAACGATCTGCGGAGAAAAAATTATGAAGAGCATATTTTGTCAAGGGTGCACCGACATACTCGGGCACGGGCTGCAGCGTGTATAATAAGCCGCGGAGGGACATTTGAACACCGAATGTGAGAGTAATTGAAGATTTTTGTAGACGTAGTGTTAGATTTTTATAACAACATGATAATGTGTAAACATTAATAAATTGTGTAAATAATAAAAATCATTTTCATTTCGTTTTGTTCATGGATTATTTGACGTCTATGAATCATAAGTTATCATTATCACCTTATAACTATGGCAACGTCAACATTCGGAAATAAGCGTAGTTTCGAGTTTTCATAGTCAAGTCGTAATGGGTAGGTGTAACAGGGTTGTCACCGTAATGAAAAATGAGTCATTTTTTTTTTAAATTAGTTAATTCATCATTATTACCATCACAAATCGACTGTGTACCTCTTAATTAACGCTATAGTTCCGGGAAGGTCCCCCGTCCCCTTCCACCCTGTATACTAGTAATTAACATTTAGGTTAGGATATAAAAACATATGGTAGGTACCTATTTGCTTACGCAACATCAGTAAATTTGCTATACATAGCAATATAATATTAATACTACAAAACATTTTATATATTGACTAGTGCCAAAATTTGCATAAAAAGCACAATAATTAAGTACCAAAAAAATTCCCTTACATCTAAACTCAATGCGTTAGAGGTGTAAGAGCGTGTCAGGTAATTTTTTTATTGCTTTCTCGCTTGCTCTTACGCATTGAATTTAGATGTAAGGGAAAACTTTTGCTACTTGATTATTGTGCTTTTTATGCAAATTTTGGCACTAGTCAATTATATAAAATTGTTCACGCCTAACGTTCACATTTAATTTAAATCTTATCTTTATGTTTATTAGAGTCCATTTGCATTGTATTCTGTCCCACCAATCAAAGCGCAAGAATATCGCGGCATATCCCAAACAACCAATCATGGATAAATACCTCTTATACGTCACACTCCCACTTCAAAATACTCATACTTGCATCCATCCTCTCATACAGAAACGGTGTACTAAGACCTTTCTTTGTAATTAAAATCAAATTATATAAAATCCAAGTTTTAATCATCTCCTTGTTTCCATCCGGAACAAAAATGTTTTGTAGTTTTAATATTATATTGCTATGTATAACAAATTTACTAATGTTGCGTAAGAAAATATGTACCATATGTTTTTATAACTAAATATGTTTTTACACTGTTTTTATACCTAAATGTTAGTTACTAGTATATTTGTTGATTATTATTATTATTCTTATTATTATTTTAAGTATTTATTTAATTTTCTGTAAATTAGGTTTTTTACAATAAATATTCAATTATAAAAGTAAAATAACAATACTAATATAAAAAATAAACATTATAAAAAACCTAACCTACGAATGCCGCCGGCAGCGGGGCAGGGCTCAAGCTACCGGTGGTTAGGGCTGCAGAGAGAGGAACCTCCTCACAATACGTGCCGTGTCGAGAAGTACTGCCTTCTGTATCTGGCCCTTGATCCAGCCATCTAGCGAGAGTCTCTTGAGGTGTTGGTCAAGACTCTTCGCTATAAGACCGTTTGCCGAAACAACTATTGGGACAATGATCGTCGAGTCAACATCCCACATGGCGGTCACCTCGTGAGCCAAGTCAAGGTACTTGCTGAGCTTGTCCTTCTCAGCCTTCACGAGGTTCTCATCATGCGGGATGGTGACGTCAACGAGCACTGCCCGGCGTTGAGATCGATCTATCAAAACGATATCAGGCTTATTGGCGACAATAGTCCTGTCCGTGATGACAGATCGATCCCAATAGAGCGTAGCACGACCATTTTCGAGAACTGGCGTCGGTGTGTACTTATAGTACGGCACTTCAGACTCAACAAGACCATATTGAAGAGCAAGTTGCGGATGGATGATCCTGGCCACAAGGTTATGTCTGTGCAAGTACTCGCTGTTGGCCAAATGCGAACAACCGGAAATTATATGTCTGAGGGACTCGCCGGGGCAACGGCATGCTCGACAAATATCAACCGTGCCATCCCTCAGAATATATTTCCGGTAATTATTTGTCATTATGACCTCGTCAGCAATTGCACAGACAAAACCTTCGGTTTCCCCAAAGAGGTCACCAAACCGTAGCCAGTTCACGGACGCTAAAAAGTCTACTTCGGGTCTTGTCAAGGCCCGGTAGAAGCGTCCGTGCAGCTCCTTGCTCTTCCATATGTTCTTGCGGTCTTCAGTGCTCAACACCGCTGGTCTGCGCCAGTTCTCGTTTGCCAAGGAGAGAGGCGTGAGGCTTCTGTCTACTGCAACCACATCACGATGCATCCCACACACATTGTGAAGGAAATAATCCCTGAGATTGCACACCTCGCGGTTGTGAAGATTCTTGGCATTTAAAATGCCTCGACCTCCACATTTCCTCGGGATGTACAATCTCATAACAGATGAGCGTGGGTGCAACATGCGATGTGATTTAAGCAGTAGACGGACCCTCCTATCCAGGGCGTCCAGCTCAGTCTGAGTCCACCTTAGTATGCCAAAGGAGTATGTGAGCAGCGGTATCACCCAGCCATTGAAGGCGCGCACCTTATTGCCACCCGATAAAAGACTGTTAAGAACTTTTGTCAAGCGACAGAAGAAACGTTCCTTCACTGACTGCTTGATATCGCTGTCCACAATACCCAAAGACTGTGACATACCAAGATATTTGTAGGTTTCAACTTCAGAGAGAGATTTGAGAGTCATTGTCTCAGAAAGCTGCAAATTAGATGAATTTACAACTTTCCCTCGTTGAACATGCATGACCGCACACTTATCTACACCGAATTCCATCTTGATCGCACTACTAAAGTCTTGTGTGATTTTTAATAGTGCGATAAGATCTTGGCGCTTAGATGCAAACAGTTTGAGGTCATCCATGAACAATAAGTGGGAAATGACTTCAGCCTCTCTACGAAGTCGATAGCCAAGCCCGGAATCCTTCAGCAAAGAGCTAAGAGGATTCAAGGCTAGGCAAAACCACAAAGGACTCAGACTGTCACCCTGGAAAATGCCTCTTTCAATCCTTATCAAGTTAGGTGAATCAGAAGGGACATCTCGACCACCTGGTTGACGAAGGACTGTGACCCACTGCCTCATACACACACCTAAAAAGGATCTCAAAGTTGCATCAACTTTATACAACTCTAAGATCCTTTCGAGCCATGAGTGAGGCACCGAGTCATAAGCCTTCTTGTAGTCAATCCAGGCAGCCGAAAGGGCCGCCTTGTTTCGCCTGACTTGCTGACAAATGGTCATGTCTATGAGGAGGAGCTCCTTAGTACCGCGAGACCCAACCTTACATCCATTTTGAGCGAGAGCCATAACGTTGTTTGCAACAAAATGTGCGTTTAATTTTGTGCTCAAAATTGATGTAAGGAGCTTGTAGATGGTAGGTAAGCATGTAATGGGTCGGTAGTTCTTTGGTTCCGCGGTACTACCGGACTTGTAGAGCAGGAAGGTAACACCAGTTGTTAATAAAGGTGGCAAGGAACCGATCTCAAGAGCATTTTGGAGTTGCGCTGCTAAACACTCATGTGAGGCTTTGAACCATTTAATCCAGAAGTTGTGTAACCCGACCGGTCCAGGACTTTTCCAGTTCTGAGTCATTCGGATTGCACAACTTACATCTTCGAGGCAGATGGTAATAGGCCCCATTGGTTCAATAGCCTCACACGCATGTTCAACAGCACGTATCCAGTCTCCTTCTGTGTGCACAACAGGCACCGACCAGATGCTGCGCCAGAAATTAATCATAGCAGCAGGATCCGGTAGGTGTCCGTCGCTCACACCTTGATCGGTTCCTTCCCACTTTCGGTACATCTTCCTCTGATCACTTTGGAAGAGGCGATTTTGCTGGTATCTATCCACACGTTCTCTATAACGACGAATACGGCTTGCCCACGCGCAAACTTTCTGCTTCAGGAAGTCGATACGTTCCGTGACACAGGCTATATAATGTTGGGGCCTTATTCCGGTCCCAGCAAAAGCCTGGTTCACGAAACGCATGACTCGGGGGCGTTCATTGCCCTCCCTGAAGCAGATTAGCTTTCCTATGAGAGTCCTAAACTTATCAATACGCCGCTCAATTCGCACTTGCCAAGTGGGGACAGACCCGCGTGCGCGCGGAGTTCGGTCAGTGTCCGAAAACTTGACTCGAGCTACGCGGCACGCAGCTATGGCCCCGCAGTACAAAATTGAGTGGGTATCAATAATATCCTCGCTGGCTTGTAGATAAGGCGCCAGCAAGGCGTTTAGGGCTCCCATCAGTGCCAAATTTCGTTTACTAGTAGGCAAGCGTGGTAGACGAGGCCTAGAGTTGGGTGTGGAGAGATATTGCGCGATCGCGTCATCCAAAGCCCTCCTCAATTGCTCATTTACCTGGCTAGTTACGCTTATATTCGCACAATCCTCAACGTCGCTAACGGGATCATCCTGCACTGACGACAGTGCGTGTTGGGCGACTGGCATTGAAGCCGATAACGCAGCAGGAAGATCCCGTGACGAAGCGGAGGTTGTACGAATAGGTAGCGATTCCAGGCGTAGCCGATCAAGCACAGACTGATCCAGTCGCCGTAGCCGCTGAATGGCCCGTACTTGATCCGACAGTCGTTGGGCGGTAACGGTGATGGCAGGTTCAAGAGTCTGAAACAGGAGCAGCATACGATCACGATACGCAGTGAGGTTAGTTCCTCCCTCTGTAGCCCCGTAGTATGCTCGCATGCAATTTTCATTGTTTGTTTGTGACCATCGCATGCGGCGCACTAAACCACCGGTAGCGGGAGCCGTGCGCGGAGCAGGATGCCCCGCAGGCCCCAAGCATGCCGGCAGCGGTGGTCGCCCACGTCGCGCAGGTGGTCGCGGCGGCGGAGGCGGCGGCCCGCGCTCGTCGCTCGACTCGCTGGTGTCGGGCGCAGTGGCGAACTCATCACCCGACGACGATTGCGAGGAGCTGGACGAAGCGGGCTGAGGTGGAGGGCGTGCGTTTGTAGTTTCCGCTTCATTTCTTTTTGATCTTGTTATCATTATTTTATGCTATAATGTATGACATGACAATGACATGTCATGTCAACATTGTTCTACCGCATTTTATTTCACGTTATGGTATGTAATTATATTCGTATTATATATGATGTATATATAATATATTTTTGATAATACATGATGTTAATACCACGTAAAAAAAAAGTTAAAACGCAAAAGGTAAATAAATTAATAAAGATAACGAAAAAGAACATGTGACAGCGTCAGCGGTTTTTTTTTTTTATTATTATTATTATTATGTATGTCTTTACCAATCACGGAACTATGGGAGTCCCGGACCTTTGGAAGGCGTACATGGAGCCGAAGCCAACACGCAGAGGCCCTTTAGACAAGTTTAATTTAGTAAAGTGATGGGATACCAACCGGCGATTGTCCTTATTATTATTATTATTACTATAAATATAAACATTTTACTTAATATCATTCGACATATTTTATTTCATTCCGAGTACGTCCCAATCGTAGCTGGGGCGGTTATGAAATACAGAAGTGTTGAATACGCTATGTTCCTTTTAGGGCATTTTAAACCTACTCACCAAGTAATAAGGTTGAAAATTCAACATTCATGCAATGCACTTCTAAACTTTTTCGTAAAGTAACTTGTTCGCGGTTTCGAGAACAAAAGCAGATAATAGGATTGTTTAGATACAATGACCATTGTGTTTACAGGTAAGTCGAAGAGGGCCAGTTGAATAATTTCGGACGGTAAACAACTCTATAACGAGCGTTGCCATGGTAATAACAATTCTATAATAGTTATAGCATTGTTTTTGCCATGGTGACGGTCATTCTGGATATCATTCCCGGCACTCTTGGCGTCTATTCACAGAATAAGTAATAGTACAAGTACAGAAGTTGCACTCCCTTTCCAAAACGCTCGTCAGGCAAGAGAAACCTACTCTATGCCTCTCTTACTATCGTATAACTTGTATTCATTCGCACGCGGCACGTGTGGTTGTCACACGCCTTGAAAACATCAATGAGGGCAAAAAATATTTTAAGCTCATCTGATGCCGCTTGCTCGCTTGCGGCGATCATATCGACGTGTTTTTAACAGACTTCAAAAAAGGAGGTTCTCCATTCGCAGTTTTTTTATGTATGTTTCCCGATTACTCAAAGATAACAGGACCGATTAAAAAAAAAAAATATGCGTTTGAGACAGTACAACAACGCCGCTCGTGCCACCACGTGACCTTCAAAGTGCGCGAGCCGCTCGAGTAGGTTCTGAACAGGCTGACCAATAATAAATCTTAAAGAACCTTTTTATACTCAATAGTGCATTTTTATAATAAAAACTTACCTACTAACATAAGTAATAAAAATATAAACTCACCGTTCACAGTTTGCCGGCAACGTAAAAAAGAATAATTTAGGTCCTTCTGATTATTCAAACAACCATTTACACAACAGTACATGTAACCGCTTTTCGAAGTGCGTTTCCTCGTGTGTGTTCCTATCAAAACTACATAACATTTTAATAATAGAAAGTTTAAGGTTACATAATGCAATGCACACATACACAAAACTAACTTTAAACACTAACTTGTAATATTACTACTTAACTAACTTGTACTATTATAATTAGACATCGGAATCAACGTTCAAATTTCATGGCAATGTATGGTCGGCAGAAAAACAAACACAAACAAATACACTAAAAATGTAAATAAATATAAAATCAGGATATTGTGTTGAGTCCATTATCTCAGTCTAACACGGAGTTTGATTGGGCATTTGTCATTAAAGCTAATTTTCAGTTATTAAACTTATGAATTATGAATGTTTCGATAAACTATTATTTGACTTTACAGATTATTTTGCATGACAGTTAAATTGACATTCGTTGGGAAATTTAACATAGTTTTATTTTTGAATGCGAAATGAGTATTGAGGTTTTATGACGTATTTAGAATATCAACCTCTTTTAGTATATTTACAGTTTACCGCAGTGTATGAGTGTAAAAACAAAAAAATAATTAAACGTTATTATTCAAATATTCAAATGTATTTATTTATTTTACTACCCTTACCGAGTGCCATGAAATTTGAACGTTGATACCGATGTATAATTATAATATATTCTGTGACTTTATTACGTAATTAGAACACGCTCTGAGACCGAGCGATCAAGACAGATTGTGGCGCGCGCGTGCTCGCTCGCTGGGTGCCGGCCCCGGACTGATGTCCATTCTCAGAATGGACCAGCGAGAAGCTTACTAAGACGGCGCGACACGCCCAGTGCAACCCCTCTGGTCTATGAACACTTGAAATCCTAATTTGTATATTACATCGTTAAAATATTTGAATACCAATTCTTCTTCTTAGCGTGTCAACGACATGTCATATATGAGCTGACCAATATTCTGTCATGCAAACGGCGTTACTAGTGGCGTTATATAGGTCCTGCCGCGTGCATGTGTCGGGGCACGTGGGGCAGTGCAGGATGCGCCATGGATTGTGGTGGAGCGGTGAAGCTGCTGTGGTCCTCGGCGCTGTAGTCCCACTTTACCAAGTTTCCTCGGCATTTACCAACCTGAGCGCGGAGTCTGTTGAGCAACTTCCACGTACGCCACGGTAATGCATGACCTGGTGGAAGTCTCCCCACAGGTGGAACAAAGGTCAGCAGAGAATATTCTTCGTCCAACAGACGGGAAGGGGCTTTTGCTGCGTTGATGACGGGAGATACACAGCCGAGGAAGCATTTGCGGCTTTTTAACCGACCCGTTACATTAATAACAATTGAAATAAAGTACCTAGTCGGTCCTTAAGTTCTGTCACAAAGGTTTATTATAATTTTAAAAATAAATAATAGAGTTTCATAAACTTGTAGTAGATCAACCAAAACCTTATTTTATATAGAATAAAAAAAGCGAAATTTGAGTTCGTTACTATTGCAATAATTTTGTGTACGAGCTTTAAGCATTCCCATTCGGGGCAGGAAAGCATGGGTCAAAACACGCACGACCACGATACTGATAACGGCTACAGCTTTTGTAAGAGTTCTCGTATTGAGTCGAAATTTGTGTGACATATTGACCAGATTTTTATCTTTAAATACTGATACGAATGTATTCCAAGCAACTAAAGATCCGCTTATACCAACTCCGGTCAATCTTCATGTCTCATTAAATTGACCTTACGATTTCACATCAATTTGCAGAAATACGAAAACCGACCAACTTCGTGTTTCATAAGCTGGTTTTTAAGTGTCGTTAACACGTTCGACGCCGGCAGCGTTTCACCGAGTCCTTAAGCTATGCCGGGCGAAATTATCGTAGTCACGTATTTGTGTCACTGGCATAGGAGTACGAATAACATGGTCACAAATACGTGTCAACTGGCATAGTTCATAGATAAATTAGTAAAATGCGTTTTTTTTTATTTTGCGGCGTGAGTCGTCTCTCTGACATGTAGTGGAATGGTGCTAGTGCTCGAAAAAATACTGCTAAATATTTGAAAACTCACAAAATGGAAGAAAATTTAAGTTATTACTTTTTTACTCAGTGTTTCTCAAACTTTAGTGCTAATGAACTGAAACTAAATTATTATGTAGGTGACATAGGCCATTGGTAGCGACCTTTTGACGGTCGGTGACCACTTCTGGATTTGACCACTGCTGGATTTGGCCACTTCTGGATTTGACCACTTCTGGATTTGACCACTTCTTGATTGGATCAAATGTTAAGTGATGTCTAACATTATTTTATATATTTCTCTTATTTTAAAACTGCGGCATATATCAGGACCTCGCTGTGTCTTTAGAAAATTTGAAAGCCTCGTAAGGAAACAGTTCTGCAACTCCGGTTCTGTAGACGGCCGAAGGGAATCCCTACTATTGGACTTTTTTCACTATAAAAAACCCCCGACTCAAAACAGTCTGTAAAGAAACCTCTAAAAAGTAAAAAATGATTATTTTTGGCCATTCAAGTGTCGACACGTTGGGGAATCTTTTGACGGTCGGTGACCACTTCTGGATTTGACCACTGCTGGATTTGGCCACTTCTGGATTTGACCACTTCTAGATATGACCACTTCTGGATTTGACCACTTCTGGATTTGACCACTTCTGGATTTGACCACTTCTGGATTTGACCACTCTTGGATTTGACCACTCTTGGATTAGACCACTTCTGGATTTGACCACTTCTGGATTAGATCAAATGTCAAGTGACGTCAAACATTTTTTTTGAAAGTAAAGAAAGTTTGAAATAAGTTGTACGCCGGATGATGTTGAGGATATTCCCCAATTCTCGTCTATAAAAGACAGTCTATTCACGGCCCGAAAACATACTTGCAATCAAAGAAACTAAATTTCAAGAAAATTTAAGACGTTTGTGTTCCATGGGGTTTGGGCGAAGGATTTTTAATTTGTGAAGATGGAGTTAAGGATAAAATAATATTTTTTTGTTCGAGAATCGCAAGAAAATAATTAAAAAAGTTGATACGAAAAAAAAAATTTTTGGTGACGGGACCTTTCGATGTGTGCCTACTGTATTATTGTACTTAGCTGTCTAATTATTGTACTTGCCATGTTTTTGTCGATTTGTATCTAAACCAGTGTCAGTTTGTGTTTTTTACTTCATTATATTCAGTTCATCATGTTTGTTTTTTTACTGTATTTGTATACTGATAAAATACAGTAGGCACACATCGTCTAATCCAGAAGTGGTCAAATCCAGAAGTGGTCAAATTCAGAAGTGGTCAAATCCATAAGTGGTCATATCTACAAGTGGTAAAATCCAGAAGTGGTCAAATCCAGAAGTGGCCAAATCCAGCAGTGGTCAAATCCAGAAGTGGTCAAATCCAGAAGTGGTTAAATCCAGAAGTGGTCAAATACAGAAGTGGCCAAATCCAGCAGTGGTCAAATCCAGAAGTGGTCACCGACCGTCAAAAGGTCATAAAATACTTGATACCGATATTTGTTTTATACCCTGGCAAGTTTATGGATGGTGAAAAAATAAAAAATAAATAAAAAAAACTGGCACCTTGCAATAAAATTACTAACAAAAAACAGTCTGATTGAATTTGAAAGATTGTACCCTTAAAAATACTAAATACCTAAAATATGCTATTTGGCGTCTTAGTTTCACAGGGTATAACAACGAATTAACTGTTAACTAATTTCCAATAAAGCAGTGTAAGTTCTAATGAAAACTTTGAGAACCGCTGAAATGTGTGGAAAAAATTACACAGATTTGTGTCATCGGCACTGTATAAGGGTAACTTTTAATAAATTTCAAAAACTCTCAGATTTTGGTACCAACGCATAATTCGATTTAATATTTAATTAACATAACAGTACATTCAATCTAAAAATTTAAAATTGGAAATTTATTTAGAAAATGGCGTAATAATAAAATCACACATATGTGTCACTGGCATAGGAGTAAGAATTTTTTGATCACAGATATGTGTCACCGGCGCCGAACGTGTTAAGATAATAATGCTGGTCTCTGAACATACCCAGAGATGAGAAGCTTCATAATATTAAATAGAAAATTTTCCTGGCTAACGAAGACTAATCTTTAAAGCGTTTTCAAAAAGTGTTTTTTTTAGTAAACTCGTGCGTGTTTTAATCGGTGCCGGCCGTGAATGTTAAATGATCGTATCGGAAATTGCGGCCACTATGTGGAATGATGATTAGTTCCTAAAAATGTACTTTAATTAAGCTTTAAATTTAATTTATTTTAAAATTAAAAAATTAACAAAAATTAGTTTTATTTGACTAAACCTTTGTGACAGAACTTAAGGACCGACTATGTAGATAAAAAAAAAGATAAAATTTGAGACTAAGACTAATGTGTCAAAAATATTTTTTTTATTGAATTCCTAAAAATAGATGATTAATATATGCAGGGGGGGGGTCACTTTTCTCTGCAGCTGACCGTACCATGGTTACGCTCAATATGCATATCAACAATGGCGATTGGTTTAGCATTCCATTTTATTAAGATAACATGTCAAAACTGTTTTTGGTCAATATTGTATTGAAATTAGAATAAAATTTAGTAATAATTTAAGACTAAAATTCACAAACGGTTAACGCTAATAGAAATAATGAAAATGACTACTGACTTGTAGCTTGTTACCTGAAAAATCAAGGAAAGTATACAAGAAAAGGTTAATGGATAACTTTTCTTGTTAATTTTAAGCCTGTAGAAAACTTATGTATGCAACGGTACATAAATTAACTATTTATATCTCATCGTGCCTGTGACAAATGTCATTCGGCAAATTTTATGATTCTGCTAATTAAAATTGTATTTTTTTCAATCATCGATATGGTTTATAAAGTAAATGTAATCGAATTACTACTTTGTCATACATTTGTTAACTTAGTTTTATTTATTAATATAATTCTGTAATGTAGGTAGATTAGGAATTGGGGACTTGTGGGTAGGGAGGTCTTGACGGCAGTTTGCATTAAACGTTAGCTCTGTAACCTGTGTTTTCCTATCTCCGGAATACCTAGCGGCTATAACTAAGCTAGGACTTAACAAATTCTACCTACTATAAAATAAGGTACCTATCATAAATCGTTTAACGTCACGCTAGTCTACATACTGCAAGTATTGCTTTCGAACTAACTACGGACCCACTCGCAGGTGATCGTGCAGGCCAAATATTTCGGGCGCAATTGATCACTTTCATCCCTCGGTTAACAATGTACTATTCTCGTCATGCGATATATACAATTACCTGGTTCTTGTTCAAACGGCGTAAGCTCGATGTCGACGTCTGTCGTATGGCCGCGTGCGTTTTCTATGGCCGACTCGAGCTCTTGGTACCAAAACTCGAATTCGATTTCATTGCTCGCACTAAGCAAAAGGTTGGTGCCTTCATCTAAAAAATATTAACCATCATCAGACTGACAGCTGAAATACTACATGCGTGTTCGGAATAAACATCGGAGCACAGTCAGGTTTTCATTTCAAGTTTTCAAGAAACTAATATCAAAAATTAAGGCCATTAATTTACTAAAAAGTTACTAGGGCTAGTAATTTTTTTTTGTTCCGTAGACTAAAATGACATTTCATGTGTTAAGTACCTGTTTTTTACAACTCATAAATAGTGATGTGATACAACCGGTGCTCACCGAAAAAAATAAAGGTAGGTACCTACTTATGTTTTTTGTATATAAAAGTATGACTGGATAATCCGTGAAGTTCCAAAATGATACAATACACTAGGTAAAAATTATAATTTTTGTAAATACAACATTTTTCTAATGTTTGTAGGTAGGTACTTATATTTTATTCGATTTGAAACTCAATACTTATCATAAAAAGCTGAAAATACACCAAACCATTTGCTTTATTATTTTTATTAAACTCAACAAGTGTAACAAATAAAGCCAACAACAACACGAGAAAACTCACAGAACAAATTCGAGCACTACACGAGGTAAGTAACGAATATGGTAAACAAATGGCGATGCGTTGGTGTCACGTCAGTGTTTTTTTTATTTTTCCTAGTCCTGTACTTTTATCTGTCATTTATATAGTCACGAACACTAATATAAGAACATAGATAATATGTCCGCAGAATAATCCAGAGAAAAGT
This sequence comes from Acleris laterana, assembly GCA_963966035.1. Lineage (NCBI taxonomy): Eukaryota > Metazoa > Arthropoda > Insecta > Lepidoptera > Tortricidae > Acleris > Acleris laterana. The sequence continues at coordinate 47,893,863 of OZ014438.1, forward strand.
CTATCTTGTCTATGCCCCAAAACAGCACTTGTGCGTTTTTGAGATAAAACGATACGGCCAGCTGCCAAAGCTTAGCGTTGCACAATCGATTTAATCATATTTTAACGATTGTGAAATAGGGACTATAAATCATCTAATGTTTTGAGAAATGATTTCAGTTACCTGATTGGTCGATTTTAAAATAGCTGTATTCTGGTTGGTTGATACGAAATACAAAGTTTTTTTAAAAGATTTAAATTAGTTAAAGAGAAACACTTACCTAAAAGAACCTATCGTTCCGTTTGACAGTCGATGTGTATTGTGATTGGTGGATTTAATTTGGTGAAGTATTCTGATTGGTCAAATTAAAATGTTTTGGAATTGTAAATAATTATTTTCCATTCCGTCAATTTAAAAACAAAGTACCTAAACCATAGACACATATTTTGTCATTTTCTTGTTTCCCGCTCGTTTGTTGTTCTTTACTTCGTTCGATCGTTTGTAAGTTTTTTCGCTTAATTTTGCATTTCATTTGAAACCTAGTCGTAGAAAAAGTATTGTATGCAACGGTGTATAACTAAGTCAAAAAACACTCGTGGCGCTTACCTTTACGATGTTCGCCTTCGGCTCACATCGTAACACACGCCACTCATATTTTTTGACCTCTCTTATCTATTGCATAAACTACTATTATATTTTCTTTGACGTCCATAGTAATTTTTATTATATCGGTTATTAATAATTACACCACGAAGCGAAATAGAACAGCACTGTTTCTTATAAGCAGGCCACATTATTTTTACGTTTGATATTGATAGCTGTCATTTTAGTGTACGGAATAAAAAAAATGGACTTTAGTTGCATGCTTTCTTGTACCGATATCTAGTTGAAGTGTACAGGGTGCGGTCATACCCTGCGTGCCGGGGGCAGGTGCGTGCAGCGTGAAGGAGTGCTGCGGCGGCGCGCGCGCCAGGCGCAGCACCCGCAGCGGCAGCGCGGCGTGCGCGCGGAATTGCGCACTGCCCGCCTTGGCCGCCAGCACCGCCACGTCGTTGAACTGACAACACTCAATGTTAAACTGACTTTCCGACAGATCTAAACATGACGCAAAGCGGTTATTGAGAGAAACGTCCTCGGGACAATATGGTGATATTGGTAATTTTTAGCACTCACGGCTCAACTTCCTTGTAAATCGATATTTAGGAATAACAGAAAGCTTAGGTTAAAATATTAAATCACAAAATATTTAAGTAACATAATATTGTTGTTTTTTTTACAAATATGCAAAATAACAATTCCAGATAGAACGTATCACAAGAAATTACGTACGTTAAAATTACATACATTTATACAAATATGAAAGTGTAGTGCCAATCCAACAATTAACTTATCATGAAAATTACATGGGAAAAGTGTATTTTTTTTAGAAAAAACAACTCATTTGTAGGTGACTGGAGATTGGAGGTGTACTACATCATCCAGCTGCTAAAAGTTTTCAAACTTTTAAATCGGGGTAATTTTGAAATATTAATTCTTAGAGTGAAAGATGCATGTAGTAATAGGCTAATACTAATAAAAAATAGTGTAAAGGACATCATCCGGGTTTCATACATTTTTGGTCCAAACATAAAAGTGCCGGCCAAAAAAAAAGAAGCTATATTCTGTTAGATCTTGTTCGCCTGAGCATTTGTCATTATGGCACCAAAGCTGTAGTACCAATATCATTATTTTATTCTAGTTAGAAAATTAAATATTTCGGTGAATTGAACTAACAAAAACTAATGAATTATTCTACCATACTTTACATTTGAACATATTTTGGTAAGATACGGGGTGGTTTGGTGCCATAGTAAGAAATGCTTAGGCGGGTAAATTGTATCAGAATAAACTTTTTTTTTTTGGCCGGCATTTTCACTTTTGGACCAAAATGGATCATGTCCTTTAACATAAATTTAACGGGAATCACCATTGTTTTTTTTTTTTACGAACTCTGGTTCTGGGTTCTAATTGTGTGATATGAGCGCGAATAATTGCTCCAGAGTCATACTCGTAGATGTTCTCTATGTATTTAGTATACATTTCTCCATACAGCATGTAAACATACCAAAACCATTTATTTAAATCCGGGCATGTCTAGGCGATAAATAACGTTGTGGTAAGTATATAAATTATAACAATTCTAACGCTTTTTAGAATTTAGAATTGAAATACAAAAAAAAATACATGGTTCTAAAAATAATAAATAAAAATAAATAATAATATTCTATGAGTATATCCCCGATATTATTTGTTTACAATTGCAACATTTGTTATCTATCTTGTCACGAGAGCGTTAGTAGCCTTGTGACTTAGGGGGTCGACTCGTGATCGTAAAGTTGCGAGTTCGAACCCCCGCGGTCACCAGGTACAGTCAACGGCAAAAGTAAGTGATCATCAAAATCAACATTTCAAAACATGTTCTAGCATGACGCTCCAGATAGAACAGGTTACTTATAAAAAAGTATCATATTCAACTGAATATTTAATTAGTCAAAAGAAAATGATCATTAGGGTTTTCACAAATATTTATTCAAATTTCCTGTAAAGAGACAGTTATGACAACATGTATTATTATTTCGCTTTGAGATATTGATTTCTCATTTTGCTTCTGTGTATTAATAATATTATGTTGGTGGCATATCGTGGTTCTAGAATCCATGGAGTCGCTAATTCTTAATTATTATAAACATACCATTTTGATTTTTGTTCAGTATTTTCATATTTCTAAATAAACTAAATACATTTTTAATTCGGTTTAACCATACTTACTAATATTTGAATATTTGTTTGTTTGTAACGTTTTCACAGCGGAGATATCCTACGTAACAAAATTCATTTAAACTGGTTTAGCGTTAAACGAATTAATGGTATTTGAAATATGATAATACTGAAGGTCAAAATCAAAGTGGTATGTTTATAATAATTCGGAATTAGCGACTCCATGGATTCTAGAACCACGATATGCCACCAAAAGTCTTAACCTTAATGAACGTAATATTATTAATACACAGAAGCAAAATGAGAAATCAATATCTCAAAGCGAAATAATAATACACGATGTCATAACTGTCTCTTTACAGGAAATTTGAATAAAGAATTGTCAGTGTCAGTGTGGGAGCCGTCCAAACTGCTATCCGTAAGTGCGGCGAGGAATATACTTTTAATGACCGACATCGACCAGGCCAAAAACCAGGTCCCTTCAACCCAAAACTGGACCAAAATATAGTAAAGGTATTTGCATCTAATAAAGATCTATCGGTCCGAGATATCGTGAAAAAAATTGGTACGAGTATCGAGATGGTAGGGTGACTGCTATAGTAATTGGCCACTTAAGCTGAAAAGTATCTTCAAACCTCGATATAAAAAAACTTAATAATGATACGTACACGTCTGTGATTTCCACTATACATATTTATAACTGTAGATTTTTTCTACAGATTTTATTACAACATTGTAGTTTTGAAACTGCTTTGAAAACACATTTAAGGGAAAATGAGTTATTGGCCGGCCATGGCTAATAACTAAATCCCACAGCCACTCAGATTCAGTTATTAGCCGTTGAAATATTTTGGGGTTATTGTTGCTTTGTGATCTTTAAAATAACAAAGAATTAATATTTACTTAATCCGGCAACAAAATAGTACAACACGCAAGCATTAGCTACGTAACTTTCATGAAAAATTAAGTTCTTCTAAAACTCTTACCTTAACTTTTTCTTAACGAACGACCTACATTTGTCAACACTTTTAGTAACTGAGATTCTACCGCGTTAGATCGTCGTCTAGACAAAATCATATGAACTAAAACGAAAGCTGGAGAAATACAGGTTTTTTTTTGGTCCCATTCATTCGAGTTCATGCTTCTATTGCCTTGTTTCTTTTTAATTTCGTAATAGTGGCCAATTACTATGGAGGGGCCAATAACTATAGCAGTCACCCTACAACGTGCAAAGAGAGGAAATAATTTAAAGACATTTAAAAAACAGAAACAACCAAAAACAAGCGAAAAACAAAAAGCATCTGTTAAGAAACGAGTCCAATAGTTGTACAACTCGATTTTATCTAAAAAACACAACTGTGTAATAATGGATGACGAAACAAATGTTAAAGTGGACTACAAGTCTTTGCCAGGTCCCCAGTATTACACGGTACGTGAAGGAGCAAAGGTAACACAGGCTGAAATAGTAGATTGATAACCAAGGGTTGAAAGTGACCCATTACGAACGAAGTGAGAGCGCCAATAGTTCGAGGGGAAATGGGTAATTTCACCTGAGTCAGACACTCTACTTTTCATTTCGACTGTGAGGAAAGAGATGGAATATATTAGTGACGCAAAAAAGGTCTAATTTCTTGTTTCGAACGAATGTTCGGCGTTCAACCTCCAGTGTTGTATATATATATAAGCTCCTTGGTCGTGACCAACTCGATTAAACTTTTATAATGTTGGCAGAATGTGTGTATTTTTAGATGGCCAAGCCGAAACGTGAAAGTGTCATTCTATACAGGCAAAGGCATTATGGCGGGCAGCAGAATAGAGGCATAATTTTAAATGTTGATTTTCTGTAATTGCGAAAATAATAGACCAGTCGTAAAACTATTTTAATATGAACCTATAGATCGTAATAAATACGTCGTTTAAGGTATAGCCGAGTTTTGATATATGAAAAGCTTTTATTTTAATAATATGACGTAGCTCAATTATCATAGACTCTGTGGCCAATCATAAATATTAAAAAATATATACTGTCCACCCTAGGGGTGAAAACGCAATTTTCCACCCGGCTATCCGCCTACTCAATAGTACATTGTTGCCTAGGCGCGGAAAGTAAGGGTTTTCCTGACGAGGTGGTTAGCTGGCCGAGCAACAACGAGGCCTGCTAAAATACGAGTCAGGAAATCCTCGTTGCCGCCGCGGCATACATAATGTTTTTCTCAAACATGTGAGGAAATAACACAAATACATTTTTAAAATGCAATTAATTTAATGTAATTCACATTAAAAGTTATGTTGGTCATGTTTGGGCAACTTTATAGTTTTTCCAGGAGCCATTTCAGGTTTTAATATAGGCGGTATGGTACCTATTTCGTCGCTTTCGTCGCTTGAGCTCATTTTTTCTAGTAAGTATTTCGCACAACAATAGTTTCACATGCAGAATGAACGAATGTTACCGACTGTCAATTGTTTTTAAATACTAACCATAGATATTGGATTGCAAGTTCAAAAATAAACACACGCACTGTGCTAAAAAAGCGAGCAGTTACCTTGGCTGTTTGGATGTTTTATCTTGGTCCTTTTGATTTAGTAAGCAATTGACAGCATTTTTAAGAAAAATATGGACATGGATGGAAAGTGTTTTCATATGGTTTTTTTACTCCTAGGAGTAAAATGAGGCACTTTCCGTCCTTGTGTTTCAATCGGAAAACCGTTCTTTCCGAGCATGTTTGAGAAAATTAAATTTTTCGAACAGGAGAGATGAAAAAGCCATTTGCATAAGAAGTTCGGGAAGAAAGTCATGGTGTGGCAGGCAATTTGTGAATGAGGAATGCAGTCAACTGCATTTTTCACTCCCTCATCGATGAATGTCGATATTTCTATGAAAGAGTGCCTTAAGAAACGAGTATTGCCTATGGTCAAAAAACACAACTTCGGAACTATATACGCAGCTAAGGTAGTATAAAACGGTAATGTAAATTTCGTGGCCAATGAGTTAAATCCACCACATTCTCCAGAGCTTCGCCCGATTGAACACTATTGGGCTATAATGAAAGCTCAATTACGTAAAACAGCCCGTAGTGCCGATACAGAGCAACTGTTTCGGTCAGTTGGATCAAGGTGGCTCGAACTTTTGACAAAGACGCTGTCCGATCATTAACGGACACCATGAGACAAAGAGTCACAACACTGGGCAAAAATGAATAATTTGGGTTTCTAGTGGTACTATTCCAATTCTCCATATTATTTTGTACATAGTTAATTAATAATAATATAATAATATCAGGGGACTACGAGGGGCGGCTGAAAAGTTCTAAGCCTAAGGTAGAAAAAAAATGTTCAGATTTTTTTTACTATTTTTATTTTTCAATATAATCTCCCTCTAATTCAATGCATTTATAACATTTTTTAAATAATGCTTTTAGACCGTTAAAAAAATAAGTTTTATTTTGGCTGTCGAAATGTTCCTGTACAGCCGCCTTCATCTCTTCATCACTGCCAAATCGCTTTCCCCTTAAATCTTTCTTCAAATTGCTGAATAGAAAATAATCACTAGGGGCCAGATCTGGACTGTAAGGTGGATGATCAATTTCCTCGAAGCCAGTTTCCTTCAGAGCAAGCTTGGCAACACGAGCGGTGTGAACGGGGGCGTTGTCTTGCAAAAACAAAATGCCTTTGCTCAGTTTGCCCCTTCGTTTCTCGACTATGGCTTGTCGCACTTTTCTTAATAGCTCAGCATAATAAACTGCATTTATTGAAGAGCCTTTCGCCAAATAGTCTATTAAAAGAATGCCATCGCAATCCCAGAACACGGTGGCCATTAGCTTAGACGCCGATCTTTGAACCTTGAATTTCTTTGGCGGCCTTTCACCCTTTTCGATCCACTGCATAGATTCAGACTTCAACTCTGGATCATACTGTCTGATCCATGTTTCGTCAACAGTTACTATGCGGGAACAAACTTCATCTAAACCTTCTTCACATAATTCTAAAAATGCCTGAGAAGTTTGAACACGACGTTCTCTATCGAAATCTGTGAGCATTTTCGGCACCCAACGAGCACTTACTTTTGTCATATGCAAATGTTGATGCAAAATCTCTCCAACTCTTTCCTTACTAATACCTAAGGCTTCAGCTATTTGCCAAACCTTAATTCTCCGATCCTCTAATACTAACTTTTTGACTTTTTCAGTATTTTCTTCAGTCACAACCGATATTGGCCTTCCTGAGCGAGGATCGTCTTCGATCGACTCCCGTCCAAGTTTAAAAAGTCGACTCCATTTTTTAACAGTGGCATGAGAAGGGCCAGATTCACCGTAAATACTAGACATTTCTTCAAAAATTCTTTTCGGCGATTTGTCACTTTTCGTGAGGAACTTAATGACTGCACGGTGCTCAAATTTCGTGATATGCGTTGATAATTCACACATGATGACCTTTAGCGTCGGATATCTCGAGATGTAATAAACAAAAACGACATTTTTTTCTTTTATTTATTAACTTTTTAAATGGTATTCTTTTTCTTTGTCTTATTGGTGGCCAGTATCGCTAACGCATATGCAACCTCAAAATACCTTAGGCTTAGAACTTTTCAGCCGCCCCTCGTATGTCACACCAATTGACCTAGTCCCAAACTAAGCTCTAGGCTTGTACTATGGGTACTAGACAACGATATAAATACTTATATGTATGCATAAATATATACTTAAATACATAGAAAACAACCATGACGCAGGAACAAATATTTGCGCTCATCACACAAATATCTGCCCTTACCGGGATTTGAACCCAGGACCGCTAGCTTCGTAGGCAGGGTCACTACCAACTAGTTAGGCTATCGCGTCGTCGAATTGATATTTGATATTAGTATGTAAATAAATATTAAATAAAAAGATATCGCACTTTGTTCTTGTATTTATAACAAATGATACAGTCTTTAGTAGTTAAGCGTGTTTGTCTAACGAATATGTATATACTACATTAACCGAACGTCTGACTTGTTTGATAGGTCACAAAGTCCCAAAAAATCCGCTGTGCAGGAGAGGAGCACCTGTCAGCAAGTCGAGGAAGCCACGCTACGCAGGGCTTCTAGATTCCGTTCTGAGAGATTACAAACCTACCTATATAATTCTAGGGGGTTTTCTGATACGGGGGTCCACCCCCCGTCACCCCTTTTCTGCTCAGACTATTTATTTATTTATTATAATGAACGTGCATTACAACTTTCATAATTATTGCAAATAAGATTAGGTGAGTACCTAATCTTATTAGACGCTTAGGTAATGTAAAATCATGGTTAATGATGTTTAGGACCAAATAACGTTATGACAAGTGTCATTATGGCAAAATTAAATGTATGTTATGCCAAACATTACTTAGGGCAAACGTGCTATAGGCCATGAATGACTTTAGGACAAACGATATTATACACAGCCATGACAGTAATCAAAATTTAACACGGCAGCAACCAAACGCCTATGATGACAGATAAAGATATTTTTTTTCATTTTGTGTGATCATTTAGGATTGCTTTTTGTTGGTCTTGTTAAGGTGTATGGTCATTCGTAAAAGTGGCAAATTATGATAGATCGGGGAGCGACGCCTGGAGCGTGTTATACTTACCAAAAACAACATCTTTTGTTGCATTCCTCTGGAAGAATGTTTGTACACACAGCCCAGACGAATGAACTCTCTGTCCGCCACCAAAAGCTTATCGTATCCTGCGTGACAGTATAAAAGTATTAGCATACAGTGCAAGTGCTCGTATAAAATATAGTTTAGTTTTCTACTGGGGAAAAGTACACTAAACTTAAGGTACGGCATTGCCAATCGGGATGCTACCTAGTCGGTGGATAAGTTCTGTTACTAAGTTTGAGTCAAATTAAACTAAAGTAGGTATATTTATTTTTAATTTCAATATGTATAAAAATTAAAAGCTTAATTGATGTACATTATGCAGAAGAATAAATAATCATCTGTATAGTCTCTGCAATTTGCAAAACGATCTTTTAACATTCACAGCCCACATTGCTAAATACACGAACGACTTTTCTGTAAATTTCACCTTTTTTTTAACTACCAAGGAACTTTTTTTGTTGAATAGGTATTATAAAACTTCTCATTTCTATGTATGTTTAGGGACCAGCATTATATTTATCAAAGAGATTCAATCAATTTATGGAGTAAGAGATTTTATGTAAAATCATAAATTCGATTTAGTAATTGTTTATTTTAGACATCAAGAATGACCGGTGTACGAGCGGATCTTGAGTTGCTTAAAAAACGTATGTATCAAAATCGAAAGCTAAAGTATGTTCAATACACACGAATATGTCACACGAATTTAAACTCTCTGCAGGAACTCATACAAAAGTTGTGCCCGTTATCAGAATCATCGTCGTGCGTGATTTGAACTGCGATTTTCTAGTTTTAAGTCCTATACTCCAAACTCGTACCTACATCGAATAATTGCAATAGTGTTAATAGTTTGGTTTTAGTTCAGTTTTTCATCTTTACTTTACTTTTTTTTAAATCAAAGTTTTGATAGATGTACAGATTAATGAACTTTTATTTTATTATAATAAATCTCACTATAGACTCATTGAAGCGTACCCAGGCAACACACTGTGCGAGGAACAGAAATTTCCGTGGAGCCATTTTTTCTGATGTCTGAACGGTGAAGAAATGAAGAGAACCTAAAATATCAGAAAGTGACTAGGCGGCCGATATTTTTTGCATTTGAATTAAACATAGCCCCACAACATGAACATCGTAAAAACTGCTCTCAGGGTTTGTTGTTTGACCGCTCAGAGTACTTTTTCTAGGGGGGTAGTTCTCGATCTTTCTTTCCCCTAGACAATGAATATATCACTTTAATACTTTACTTTTTGTAGCGTATTTCAACTGGGCATGGCTCTTGTTCTGTAAGAATTCATAAGCGTTTTGTTAAACCTCAAATAGCGCGATAGCCGTGAGCTATCACTTTGTCTATGATAAAGAACTTGAGTTTGACGTTTGCCACGGGATGTTTCCGTACATATTTGGGTGTGAATAATAAGATTTGTATTGAGTACATTGATTTAGTATATACTAGATACACAATCAGCACGAAAAAATGGCAAGTCAAAACTACTGCCGAATCGACTTGGGCAGTAGTTTTGCTATTAGTCTTGTTCCGACCACAGACAGTGGCAGTTGTCAATCATGACAAAATGTGTGATGAAAAACTGCAAAAATAATAACAAAAAAACTAATAAAAAGGATGGAATGTCTTATTTTACGTAAGTTCTATTTATTTATAAACGTTTCTAGCTAAAATTATAATGTTTTCATGATTTTTAGGAATTTATTTTGTGCACACAAATTATGACTTACCAAGGAACAAAATTATTATGGAGTAGCTATTACTTTTTTAAATTTTAATATTTTTTATTTTTAAATTTAACCTTTCCACGAAATCCTCTACGACGTGCAAAATGGGTCGCAATATTAGCACGAGATAGGGGTGATCAACTATTCAAGGCAAATAAGTCGTCTGTTGTGTGCTTGACCCATTTTCGTACCACAGACGTATATACCACAAATAAAGGCTGACTAAATCTAATAATAAATAAATAATAGTCATAGAATTCTGTTGATTAAATCTATTACCGATCGATATTTAACCGTCCGTTTGCATTACATTGCAAAAAAAGAAAGTATCTTAAGTAAATGTAGGTCTAAAAGACAATTATATAATAAATTAAACTTATTTCAAGGAAATTAGATTAGGTTGGAATCGCATCATAATACCTATATATAAAGTTCAAAATACATAATGGGTCATATTACATAATGGTCATAATAAGTAAACTTTTCAATATTTTTAAAAGCCCATTGTATAGAACCCATTAGGTTAGGTTAGGTTTGTTGTATAACAATCTTGAAAAGTTCAGGGTTTCAAAAAAAACCATTATATATTATGACCATTATGAATTATGACCCATTATGTATTTTGAACTTTATGTACATATTATGATACGTAACCGGTTAGGCTAGGTTGGTTATGATAGGATAAGATCTTGTCTTGTCTGGAGTAAAGTGTAATGTTTTAATGGTTCATTTATGTAAGTATGTATGTATAATTCTTTATTCCAACATAACTTTGAACACCTGAGCCAATTTATATGTGTGTGGTATTGTTAGAATCATTTCACCATTCCGGGTGACAAAGGATACCTAAACGTTAAAATTTGAATAAAAACAATCGACGGGACGGGTTTTTAAACCTTGCTTTACATTAATTTATTCATTATTATTATTGTATATTTATAGCTTAAGTTGTGTAATACAATGACAGCATTTATAAAACATGTCAAAAGTTTTTTTGTGTAATTTGTAATTTCGTTAAAACTAATACAATATAAATAGAGAAATTCGTCTCCATTCATTCGATGTCCATTTTTGTCATAAATAGTATGATAATGGCGATTTCACTAAAGAGTTTTAAATATTTTAAAACATTAGTTTGCAAATTTGACACTTGACTGCTAGTATATTGAGTTTTTTTTTGCATGAATGTTTAAGGTAAAAAATAGCGATGTTAGCATGTATCTGAATGCAGCTATCAATGTCATTTGGGACAGTTTATAATAAAGTTTTGTGCGGGATTGTGTATCTTGTATATACTAAATCAATGATTGAGTACCTAATAATTGGTGTTAATCACGGCGATTCGTGATTAAAAATATAAAAAGTAGTTTGTTGAGATTGGTTAGCGCAAGGGACGCCCGATCGGATACACATTTTCGAGGAGTCTCCGCGTAATACTTGGGCGTTGGTTGAAGACAGCTCGCTGTCCCATACATACATACACTTATACATACCCTCATTAACACATACATATTGCCTATATTACCTACGCCCAGGACGCCATACAAGGATTGTGTAAGGTTAGTTTTAATGTGGAAGAAGCGAAAGAAATTTGTCAAGATCATAGCAAATGGAAAGAAGTGGTCTCTGCCTACCCCTCTGGGAAACAGGCGTGATTTAATGTAACGGGTTGGCTTAAAGTAATGAGAAGGTATTCAATTGACAATAGCAGGCAAAATAATAATACAAAAAGGATTTTGACAGCTATAATAAATAGAAAATATGTCAATTATTGTTAAAAAGGCAAATAATGATTAGCTGTGTTAATAAAAAATGTCCACAAGGAAGTCATTACGTGAACATGTCTATCGCCTACTTGGACGACGTGAAAAATCTGAAGTGGTCTCTCACTTCAAAGCTGAAATGTATCTCCATCTACAATTTAATGTTTGATCCAGCGGTGGGAATTTGGTATTAGGACTAAAGATTTACCAAAAACGGGAAGATCACCCATTCTTAATCATTGAAACCGGAGGAAAATGGCAAAGTTTGCAAAAAACAAAGTGGATGAGTCCCAGATAAGTTAGCTGTAAAATATGCTGTTTCCCGTTGGTGAGTAAGGAATATTTTAAAGAAATGTAATGTTCTACACTTAAAGCGTCAAAAAACACCCAAATATTCCGACATACAGCTTGAAGAAATTCCAAGAAGTGCAAGAAGTTGCGAAGAAAGTATCACTATGCAGGGAGCACCCAGAATTGACTAAAAAAGCGTGACGTTCATTTCGTATCGAAGGATTCAAACCGTCCGAACGTCGGTGTAGCTCGTCCAATGGAGGATTTTTTGGTAATTCTCAGTAGAATAGTTTACAGTGATGGGCCGGAAGCGAAATCACATACACAGTTGAAGCGCTGGGTATAAAAGCAAAGAATTAACTGAAAAAATAAAAAAAGATGTTGTCCAACGTATGATGAAAACGGTAAGAAGAAAGCTGCGATTTTTTTTAAATGGGCGAGGTTTTCTATATTATAATGATTGATTATCATGCTGGTTTTAGTTTATTTGTATACAGGGTGTCCCAAAACTCAACGATAATCCGCCAAGGGCTGATAGAGCAGCTAAAAAGCTATCGATTTAACACCTATGTATGTTCAGCGATTTTCGCTAGTTTCGGAGATATTGATCATTTTAATCTGAAATTTTGTAGTTTTCCCTTATGCCCATGTCACGAAAAATCATTAATTTCGTTATGTATTTCATAAGTTTTTCAGTGGTATCTTACATAATTATAATCATTACGAATTGGCGAAGTTTTTAAACCTATTTGCCCGTTTATTTTATCAGTATTTTTTTTAAGTAATCACTTAAAGTTTGTTTCTCCATACTAGGTATCCCAGTGGTTGCTTTTCACTTTGTATGAAAAAAAACAACTTTAGGTGATTACTTAAAAAAATACTGATAAAATAAACGAGCAAATAGGTTTAAAAACTTCGCCAATTCGTAATGATTATAATTATGTAAGATACCACTGAAAAACTTATGAAATACATAACGAAATTAATGATTTTTCGTGACATGGGCATAAGGGAAAATTACAATATTTCAGATTAAAATGATCAATATCTCCGAAACTAGCGAAAATCGCTGAACATACATAGGTGTTAAATCGATAGCTGTTTAGCTGCTCTATCAGCCCTTGGCGGATTATCGTTGAGTTTTGGGACACCCTGTATAATAAAAAGCTATATAACCTAAACAAGTAATTTAATAAAAAAAAATCTCATTACTTTAAGCCAACCCGTTATGTATGTATGTATGTAGTTTTAGAATCAGTAATTTAACCGTGACTGTTAGTTTTGGTACCGGTGTATTCGCCGGTCGAACTTTGTTAGGGACTTTCTAGAATAGTCCGTTGTCCGATGAGGTTTGCCGTTGTAATAATCGCGGTTTAACCGAACTTTTCGGCTCGAGTCAAATATTTCTCGGATTACTCATATTAGCCTAGCGTCCGAGGTTAATTTGCTTGAAACCCAGACGAAGTCTAAATCTCATACAACTCATACTGAGTCGAAAATTGAGAACTCCTTACTTGTTAGTTGGCAAGTACTGTTAAAAAACTTAAACTATGTGAAGCAACAATAAAGAAAATAAAAGGCACCACACAATTTTGAACATACATTGAAAACTTTAATCCCTTTGTATGGGAACATTTGGCATTTTTGTTTTTTTGCATTATACGTTATAATAATACTAGTGTTCAGATTTCTTGATTAAATAATTTCTGTTGCTTTCATCATAATCGCAACGCCATAAGAAGACTCAAGTTCCCCCGAAAGTCTTGGTCTTTGAATATTTCTGCGGATCGAGTCTCGAAATCCACAGAAAAAAAATATGTTACGGCCGCAGTTACATTTCTCGGACACAGTTAATAACGATTAAGTCGTTCCTTAGTGTAAATTTTTCACGCACAAGAATAAGGATTAAGTTAATTGTCTCTAAAATATGTCAGAGTAAGGGGGTAAAAGTGAAACAATGTTGAGTGGTCTGACCAGCGATGTCGCGCTGCAGCTGGCAGAGCGCGGCGTGGTTCTCGACGTGGCGCAGCTGCAGCGCCGCCGCGTGCGCCAGCGGCGCCGCCGCCTCCAGCGCAGCGCGCCCGCCCGCCCCGCTCACTTCGGCTATCTCTGGACAGTAAAACGGCTCTAATTATTATGTCGTACTCAAATCTATGATTCTTGTTTATTTATTTCATGTTCAGACTACAAGTATAACTTGGGAACGGCTGATCAGATAGGGCTATTGCCAGTTGTCCACACCCCGTTTGTCCATACTGTAAACTGGGAAAAAAATCCTAGTTGTCCACACCCTCAAATAAAATGTTATTATTTCCAGCTGTTTGCACTCTTTAATTTGACTCAACTCTGTGTACAACTGGGAATAGCCCTTCAGATATGGCATTATTTTTCATGTTCGTAATAGTCCGAAATTTTTGAAACGAAGAAATTTATTTTGTTTATCGAACGCTTTTGCTCGTCTTATGACAAAACGCGGTATTTTAAACAATTATTATTTGGATCTTTGTTGCTTAGACTTAAGGTATATTTTAAGTTCATTTAGGAGATTAAACAGATATAGCTACATATAAGCATAAGAAACACAGCCACTTTTTCGCTTTAATTTTGTATGGGACCTTGATTGGTGGAATGGTAAGCATCTCTGGCAGTTCAAATATTGTAATTACTGTATATTGACTTTTCTCATAAATATTTAGTTTTAAACATTTTATCGAAAAATACGTCGTAATATTACATACATACATTAAATCACGACTGTTTCCCAGAGGGGTAGGCAGAGACAACTTCTTTCCACTTGCTACGATCTTGACAAATTTATTTCGCTTCTTCTACATTCATACATCGAGTCATGCACGCACGTCGGGTTCGGGTACTTAAGATTCGACATTTTTCCAGGATTTCTCCGATTTGACTCGAAAAAGTACGCCTAGGGCGGCCCCTTCCAACCCGTCTACTCACTTTCGATCTGTATATCTCTTTCGTCAATCTTCTTTCATCCATCCTTTCCAAATGACCGAACCATCGAAGCAAAGGGCATACTTCGATTTCAATCTTAGTCACTAACTACATCTTCTTTTATTACACATTTCTCTCTGACTTTTTCATTCCTTACTCTATCACTCAGTTTCACACGACACATACTACGCAAAGAGCGCATTTCAACTGCATTTACACGACTTTCATGCTTGTCCTGCAACACCCAACATTCACTACCATACATCAGGGTTAGAGTTGCAAACTGACCGTCACGTTCAAAATGTCCGTCCGTCATTTATCAAGTTGTCGGTCATAATCGTCATTTACCGGTCATTAATAGTCATTTATAGTCACTAACGACATTTATAAACTATAGCAGCAACGAGGCATAGTTGTCATAGTTGATAAATAAAACATGGTTTAATATGTATAAAATTTAAAATTTATTGCAATAACACGACAAAAAACTAAAAGTCATTCATACATAAACATCAACTCTGCTTAAATCAACTTATGGTTAAATTCTAAGGAATCAAAATACTCGTAGCAGTCGTCAGAGCGGTCAGCAGATTCCGACGATGCCTCAATTTCGATTTCGTCACTATAACGTAAATTCTGTCAAATTGTTACAAGCTTGTTCAGGCGGTCTTTAGATAGTCTATTTCGTAACTATGTGTGGGTTATTGAAAACAAACTCCAATTGCGTTCTGCAGCAGCCGAGCTTGGAGGGATACTTAAAATCCTATGAGCTATGGGATAAGCATCTTCTTTTGACGCAAAGCTCTGCCACCATAGTTGAAGTGCAATGGCTTCAACAGTTGACCATGCGGAATAACATTTACCAAAAAATCCTGTTTTGGTACGAAATTCAGCGACATTGACCATAACCTTTGTACTGTTCAAAGAAAGGTATTCTGCTTGAGAATGCACAAAGTTGGAAGCTTCAGCCATTTCATCGCTTGTAAGACCTGAGCCAAGGTACCTTGGATCCAACAAATTGGCCGCCAAATGAAATTTTTGAATACAGAAGTTGCGGTGATTTGAAATAGCTACCCGAACTAAATCTTTTTCCGACTCTGAAAAAACGTCATTTAGGACCATCAGGACCAGAGACCATCTTCCAGTGATGCTGCAAGTTTTAAAAATATATTGGGCACATCAGAGGCTCTTCCTTTGTCTGATTCTGCTTGTATGACAGCTGTTGCAATTGGTTCTAAAACTTGTAATATCCCATTTACTTTATCCCACAATTCATCATCTAACATATTACGTACCAGACCTCTTTCTAAATCCGTGTCACTCAGTATTGCAATACAAACAGCAGGGGGGGGGGGGGTATTGCAGTATTGCAAACTACGTGTTTTTTGTTTGCCGAAGTACCAATTATTTGATAATGCAGCCAAATATCACCAACCATCCGCGGCATTTTATTTATTAATACGCAAATGGATTGACAACTGTCAATAAAGACTCTTGAAAATAAAATAAAACAGTAGCCAACACTCATAAGCTAAGTTACAACTTTATAAATAGAGTTTAGATAGGTTAGTGGGTAATACGTAAAATGCGATCACCTTACCTACACACGATTGCAGATCTAAACATTACTAACACATACTTAACAACTTAACCTAACCTACTTTCATAATAAGCGTGTCTTATATCATGACAATGATAGATAGATTTTATAAATTATGTATACAATTATATTTTTTAAATTTACTTATCGAATAGCGGTCATAGATTTTTTTGAAAAGTGACTTATACTATTAAAAAATAAATGTCCAATGTGACAATAAATGTCGAAAATGACCAGACATTTATCATAAATGACGGTCAGGTATTGAAAGTGACGGTCAGTTTGCAACTCTAATCAGGGTAGGGGCCAGCACTCCATTGTAAACAGCCAGTCGGGCTTTTTGTGAAACGCCCTCTCTGCTCAAAACGGAGTACAGGGCCCCATTAATTTGATTCCCCGCTTCACCCTCTCACACTTACCATCTCTTGTAAACATACTTCCCAGGTACACAAATTCGCTCACTTGTTCTACTAATTCACCATTTATATTTATCACGCACTCAGTCATCTCCTCGTCCTTCTCTATCAACATGACCTTGGTCTTGGCAACATTTACTCTCAACCTTGACCTAATCTTCCGGGACTCGGAATACTCCAACATGTATTGAAAAGACGGTACAACAGACTACTCACCACGCCATCTCCTCTCCTCAGCATTTCTATCGACACTATCACAACCTGCTGACTTTCCCGCTTTCATACTTTTTAAAGCTTTCATAATTTCACTAATACTAATCACACTTTCGTCTTCGCTACTTGCATTTTTACTCATGCTTTCTGGCTCAAGACAAACATCTTCGCATACAAACAAGCTTTCAAAATAAGTTTTCCGTCTATCAAGCATTTTTCTTCCTCACATATTAAGACTCCAGACCCATCTCTCACCGCGCTTAATTTAGTTTTCTCTGATTTCCCCCGAGCGGATTTAATCAAGCTCCAAAAGAGTTTAATATTCCACCGGAAGTTGTCAGAGAAACTCCAATCATACTTTTCATTCAGTAAATCTTTCTTTCTAGCCACAACTTCTTTCATTCTTTTCTTTGATCTATTATACTCTACAGCTACAAAATCCAACCAACACTTTTTCTTCTCTTTCTTTACATCATCTACTTCTCTATCCCACCATTCCGGACGTTCATTCTTGCTTTTTCTTCTTTTTACTACACCGCATACTTCAGTGGCCGATTTGACCATGCCATTCCTCATAATCTCCCATAAATTATTTACATTATTCTCAACTTCTTATTAACACATTCAAAACAATCTTTCAGATTTCTTACGTACTCATCTTGTATAACTTGATCATTCAGTTTCTCTACTTTTATCCTCTGTAACGCAGTGGTCGGGACGGGAACACGATGGCGCCAACGTGTGAACAGACCCCTTACTCGTGTTACCACTAAGTAGTGATCTGAACCTACGCTAACTCCTCGAAATGCTCTGGGAAAAAGTGGCTGTGAGATATGGACGGACAGACAGACATGAGGAAACGGAACCCTTATCGATTATAAGGGTTCCGTTTTTTGCCATTTAGCTACGGAAACCTAAAAAGCTTTGGTATGACAATCGAGAATTTAGTGTATTTTGAGAACAGGCCGTTTTGTGAATTGATCATTACGGAACCGGGTGTTCTGAAATTTCTAATTTCGGGTATTTTGGGAAGGGAGCCTTCTGAGTACCTATCAGTTTTTATGAGCTTCAATCCATTTGAAATTGGTTCATATTGAAAAAATGCAAATCGAGAACGGTTCATTTTGGTAATAAGTTAATTTGGGTTTCATTCTTTATGAGAATAGTTTCTATAGATATTGGTTTGTATTAAATATTGGTGTATTGTAAGTTTAGTGTTGAATGTACCGGAAAGTTAGAAATACATGTAAGTATGACTAAAAACGTGAAGGCAAAAACACATTTTTGAAAATCGATCGTTTGATATCTAGACAACGATTGAAAATAGGTAAAAACTGTATAGAATCAAAGTTGTAGACAATTTTATTAGCTTTGATAACAAAATTTCCCATAATGCATCGTCTTCAACATGTAAAAGAAAACAAAAACAGGGACCTACTTTCGCTATGTGCACGCCCCCTGACATCCTGGCGTTACCTGACTATATAAAACTATTAAACAACACCTAATCTGTTTAGTTTTGAGAAAATACAGTTTGGTTTTATACAGGGTGGTACTCGATAAACTGTACATATTGAAAGGGGTGAAATTTTAGGTTGATTTATCGGAAAAAAAATATATTTAGCTACTGTTTTTTTTTTACAGATTTTTAAAGTGTTTAATAAAATTTGGGTAGTACAGTTACTAGTGACGGTGAAACTTTTGATCTAATAGCCCAAAAAAGATAAAACAAAATGCGTAGTATTGACATTAGTAAGGTTCATAATAATTGATAACAATATTAGACCAATAAAAAAAACAACTGAGAAACTACTTTTTTTGTGAAAAATTACTGCAAAAATGTCATTTTATTTTCATACTTAAACACGATTTTCAAATTTTTTTGCATATATTTTATCACTTTTTTTTACTTATTATTATTCCTCGTTTAATATTAGATCTAAAAACGTTTTCAAATTATTTCAACTCATAGAAAAAGTTAATATAAAACTTACTTAAGAGATAAAGTTTTACCAGTAGGTACTGGTAAAACTTTATCTCTTCTACAAACCTTTTTACAAGCAAACGTAATTTCTTAAAGAAATGTATGCACGAGGATGAACTTATTGCGGAATACAACTTAATGCATTCTCATGTCTTATAGACAACACATTAAATGCCAATTACTGTTTTTAATTCGTGCCAGGTTGGTCTATTTTTTTTTAATTACCCCGTATTATATAGTATTACCTATAGCACATAATCTTCTCTACCAGCCCTATTAGATTTGGCGCTGGTTTCAGGGACACCCTATATTATACTCCCTCTATTCCTTACATCACATGTTTCAAAAATAATAGTACATTGTGCATCAAGGGCGGTAAGAAGAGGATTGCTAACGAGAGACTATTAGAAGCCCGACGCCGAAGGCGTAGGGCTTTTAATGACTCGAGTTTGCAATCTCCTTACTGCCCATGATACACACAATGATTTTCATCACATTAGCGAGGAAATAAAAAACAAATAGATCAAAACAAAATTAAACGAACTCGATTCGCTAAGCTAAAAGAGTTTGACATGACAACTTTTTTTTAGTCTTCCACAGATAATGCTTAGAATTGCTTTTTTTTTAAACTTGACAAATACAGGCCATTCTGCCAGATTGTACAAATTTTCCAAATGAAATTTAATAAAATAATTGCAAATGTCTCTGAAATAATGGTAAAATAGAAATATAATGCAGACAAATGTGGCGTATAAGTTTAATTAAACAGTGAAATTGGTTTGTAGCCACGTTTTGAATATAGGAAATAAACCTTGGCTGATTTTACACCTCCTTGGTTTGAAATGATGTACAAGTGGATTCTATATTTTAAAACTAAACTCATAACTCCCTAGGGAGTTATGAAAATCTATAACTCCCGCGGGAGCTAAGTCGGCTATAACTCCCGCAGGAGCTAAGTCGGCTATAACTGCCCTAAACGCCTGCGTGTTATAAAACCCTTTCCGAGCAAGTGTGATGAAAAATCTATATCGTTCTGTCGCAAATTTTAACCCATTAATGTGCAGAAAGAAACAGAAAAGCTCAGAAAATGACCTCTTTAACTGTCATACATTTTTAGTAAGAGTACATTGGAGTTGATGGAATCCTAAGACATTATAGGTAGGTAGTTGAAGAGTGTATCAGTACCGGAGGCGAGGAGGGCGTAGTGCAGCAGGCGGTGCAGCGGACGCAGCAGCAGGCAGGCGAGCGGCAGCGGCGCACAGGCCTCGAACGCGCCACACGCGCGCGCCGCCGCGCCGCTACGCCGCCGCGCGCTCTCCAGCACGCCGACCAGCGCGCCGCCGCGCTCCGTGTACGCGGCGTACACCTGCACACGTCTCCGTATACTCTAACAACACCCTACACGTCAAACACAAACAAACACACACACACACACACACACACACACACACACACACACACACACACACACACACACGCACGCACGCACGCACGCACGCACGCACGCACGCACGCACGCACGCACGCACGCACGCACACATTATTTTAACATGGATATGAATACTACTTCGAATCCCGCGAGTCTTTTTGCTACCTACCTTAGGTCAATAACTTTTCAAGTAGTTAACACTATAAAATTAACAAAAGATTGCAGTACTGCATAGAAGAACTGAACGTAATATCGTTTATGGTATTTTTTTTATTTTGTATCTGTTTACCAGGGTGTAATAATAATTATTACAGGTAAAAATAATAATTATTATCGCTATTTTGTTAACGTTATCACCAGGGCTCGAACTTTTAGTGCCGGTGACGTTGCACGTTGTCACATCCATGTTAAGCATAATGTTTGAGGTCGTTCACCCCAAATTGCATCCTAGATACGATCACAGATTATAAGTATAACTCGGCCGATGCCCAGTTACAATTCAAGGATTTAAGTTATTAAAGCCCAGTCCTTTTAAAAGGCCTTCGTCCGGCCATTCAAATAAAGGTCTAGTGCAAAGAAAGTAAAGTGGAATTTCTTTTATTTTTATGACGAATGATCAAATTGGAAAATCGAATTTATTTCATTCACAAATTCATATTCTATTGATTAATTTTGTTGTATGGTGGGCCTTAGGAGGTTAAAGAGGTATAGTTCAGGAAATAGGATTTGGCCGTCTGTTATCTACTTGGCGATCTTTTTTTCTGCGTTAAAACTTACCGGACTTAACCTAAAACTTAACCTATCAACTCATTATGCTGTTTGAAGAACGAGGGCAGTTTTAAGATTATAACTCCTCGAGATTTGATTGGTTGACATTAACGACAAGGAGATTAGCATTTAAAAAAAGTTTTGTGTTGTTTGCTGTCATTAGTGGGTAAATTGGCGCCATTTTGAATCTTTATTTTTCTCGTAGTCTAATAACGTATGCGGAGTGAAATTTGGACAAAGTTCAATATTGTTTTAAATAAAAAAAACACCATTCTTTTTTAAAATAATTATGTTTTTATAATAATTGATGTATCAATGCTTAATGTAAAAAATAGTTTACTCCCATGCGAGATGCTTTACGGCAGTTCTGTGGTACTTTGTCCATCGCTGTCGAAAACACAGATGTCGATATTTTATTCAACTCCAATTTTATTATCCGAATCAAACTCTGTACATTTTTGGGACGAAAATTATTGCAATATACTCGCCTCTTTAGATTTGCCCAAAAATCTTCAATAGGGCGAAGTTGCGGAACATTAGGTGGATTTGATGTCTTCGGTACATATGGGATGTATAACTCCGCCATTTTGCTAAGGGTTTTTTTTTGAATAATGGCTTGAGGCTAAGTCTGGCCAAAACACTAAATTTTCTCCTCTATGACTCGTATTTATGAAATCCCGTACTAATGGCAAACAACGCTCTATGTAGCGATCGGCATTCACAGCTAAACCTGACTCAAAGAATACGGGCTTAGACATTCCGCGTCGACTTATGGCAAGCCATAGCAAAACCTTTTTAGGAAATTTTGTATGCTCCACATATTTCACGTTCTCATCGGTTGGACCATTGGTATTCTCAAAATAGTAATTGGGCCATTCTACTTTTCAGTGTACATTTTTGCTATCGTCCGATAAAAAGTATACCAAATGATGAATCCGCGAATAAACAAATAACGTGAACTTAGAATGTTTACGTTTAACGGTTTTCAAAAAAAAATATCCTAAATTACTCAATTATCGCTGAAGAATCTTGGTAACTCAGTGGTAAATTGCACATTTTCCATAGAAAAGGCGGGGACATCAACGTCCACTGCGTTACTCACTTTATAGTTATTACAAATAACTTTTTATGAATTAGGTTAATTCTATATATAAGCTTATTGACGTCCCTTTTCTAGTTTTAAGTTAGAAAAAGCAGAACTTTACCGTTTGTTGAAATAAAAGTAGTTTAGTAAGAACGTGGCTAAAAGTTATGTACAACGAAAAGTAGAATGGCCCAATTGCCTTGCCACTCGTTTCCATCTAACGTGAAATATGACTCGTCATCCATAACGCAAGTGACATTGCTTTTAGCGTAAAATATTTCTTTGACCAATTTACGCAGCCGTACTTTCTGAGTGATTTCTTGGTTTTCAGAGACGGTGGGCTTAACTTTTCTACATCGCTTATCGATGCCCATGTCTTTAAGATATTTTTAACAGTTTTGCCGTCACACTTAAATTTTCTTCCTAGCTCTCTATAAGATTTCGCGACACGGCCGGCCGTACTTTTCTTTAATCGAGCTCTCTCAGAAAACTTGTTCAAGCTGGAATAGTTTCCAGAACCAGGCTTTCTAGCAGTGGTTTTCTTCAAGGCAAAGGACGCAACACAATTCTAACACTTGAATGGCTTGCTATGCTCGTGATTCAATCATTGTGACTCACTCCCTGTGGTCGTGATTCAGTCGTTAGTATCCTTCACTTGCTCGTGAGTCATCTATGGCCCTAGCTTTAAACCCACCCTTTATTGCCTAAAGTAGGAACATCGAGTGATGGTACTTTTGATGTTTTCTCGCTCATGAAGTTCCCTAAATATGGACAGCAAGTATAAAGGAACAGATGCCAAACTTCATTGTTGTAGGTACCGGAATAGTAAAGTACTGCCGGGGCTGTAATTTACGGAGACATTTCAATAAAATAATTCCCGTGATGATAACATGGGACCGCTGACTGGTACAATAAGGTACGGCAATCAAGTCACTACGCTTTCACGTCACCGCCGCTGGCAAACTCTCGCTCTAGCTCTGAGTTAACGTGGTTTTATGATTATTTATTCACTCATTTATCAATAATTTCACGTATTGTATATTTTGACTCAATATTTAAAATTTCTGACAATGTCGTCTCCTTTTAGCCATAAAGTTTATTTCGAGAGTTTGATCTACAAACTCTATTGGCGTACAATAAAATGTCTCCATATTCAAATTATTATGAAAATTCCTCATCGTCGCCCTGGAGACTATAAAAGCCCATACATCTAAAATACACGGTTATTCCTACTTCAGCTTCAGGAAGTAAACATTGAACTGCTATTACTACGAGTTACCCTAACCCTTTGAGGCAAGTCGGCCTAACTGTTAAGGCGAGTTGGCCTGTCTGCTTATTGATATACCCTATAAGTTGTGTTTTAATTTGTAGTACAAAAACCTACCGACCAATTTCAAGAAAATACTTTAGTTTATTAGAAAACACAATAACAGTAATGAGGGCGCCACTGTACATACATCCGGCGTACGCTCGGCGCAGTCTTAAATGAATCGGATTAAAATACATTTGAGTATTTTAGTATTATTTTTTTAAACATGTTTAGTTTTAACTTTTTAAATTATTTAAATAAATACTTAATTTGATCAGGGAATATGGCCTTTTATTTTTATGCGCTATTTCTTTAATAAACTATTTAAAAATATACTTCTCGCACTTGACTGAAATTTTACGATGGTAAAATGGAGTGTTTCCTGACAATAGGTCAGCTTTCAAAAGTGCCATCACCTATCGATGTCCCTATTTTAATAGCATACCTAATATACTATTTTAATACTAAAAACCTTGTCGTTTATGTCGAAAAATCAAATCTCGAGGAGATATTTGCACAAGGAGTTTGTATATCGAGTATTCTTTGCACAGGAGTTTGTATCGCGTCTTTTTTGCGCAAGGAGGTTGGAGGGGGCGCCTGTCGTATCGCATAACGTTTTTTGTCCTAAAAATGTTTGGCAGAGAATGTTTGGCATACTGTTGAATGGGTTGGAGGTTATAGGGGGAATGCCGAATGGTATAAACCATTTTTTTTACCAGTAGGTATAAAGTTTTCACAGTTTCTGTTTTTTAATTTAAACGTATTACAGTCGCCATGAAATATATCAGAACTATACGCCACCATACCCACCATACGAGTAACTATAAAAATAAATCTTAAAAATGAATAAAATACTTACGTCATATGTATTGGTTAAATAGTCGCCTAACAGTTCGGCTACTTTTTTATATTCTGGTTCATCGCTATCTGTAAAAGAGCCAATGGAATAGAGAACCTTAATTAACTTATCGAAACTGTGAATTTCTCTGTAACTATTTAGTTCAAACCAGAGGAGGCGAACAGCATCAAACAAAAGTATACAGGTATTGAAACATGCCACGAGTCACCGCGCCCACGAGAAAGTTAACAGAGACAGCAGAGGCTAAGTAATAGGGTTCCGTTGGCACCATTTGGGTACGGAACCGTGACAGATGGATGATGTAGGTTTGTAAATATTGTCCACAGTACTTTTTGGGGAATAAATCCTAAAAATTACATGAAATCATGTTTAATATCGGTGTAAACCATGAATAAAGTAGTTGGTCCTTCCGTTGCATGGCAGGATTGTACTGACTTGAGTTGTGGTCCTCGGGGGCGAGCGCGCGCTCGAGGCGCGCCAGCAGCCCGCCCTGCGCCAGCGCCAGCGGCTCCAGCGCGAGGCACGGCCGCGCCAGCGCCGCGACGACGTCGCGCTCCGCGCTTAGCTCTGACACGCGTGCCGACCACGCCTTTCGCGATATCAATATTTAATTTCACTACAAAACCTTGGACATTGTTCAAATAAACTACTAAAACCAGCCTAGTACAGTCAGCAGCAGAAGTAGCTAAGCGGGCCGCGTGTTCAAAATGAACTACGCACGTTCTTAACTTCTTAATAATAAAGTCGTGTGTAGGTCATTTTGAACACGCGGGCCGCTTAGCTACTTCTGCTGCTGACTGTACGAATCGAATTTGCGTACTGGGGATTTCGTACCACCAAATTGTGAAGGATACGAAAGACATCATACCACTACGTCTAAGAAGCCATTTGGAATAGTTGGTGTTATTATTATTTTGCATTCTCTTTTTTAAGCTTGTACTAACCAATAAAAATAATTAATTTACATGATGGTAAAAACAGCATTAGTATTATTTCATCATTATAAAGTAAAAAAAAATGAATTTACTAGGATTAATGCCGTTAGAACAGCGATTTTCTTTGTGTTCGCAGTAAATTTAAGGAAAAACCTGTACCTATGTCAGAAAGTGACAAAACCAAACCTATTGCTTACTAACTCGAAAAAAATGCAGATGAATAGTATGATTTTACTGAAAAGTTAAAGAAAGCATACACAAAAGTAAGGTATTGTGCCTGGAAATATGAGTAATCGAATTTGACAAATATAGCTTGGCAAATTCGTTCGTGACACTCCCATGGTCTGCGGGCGACACAGGGGACGAAGGCCAGTGGAGAAAAAAAGTATTTCTTGGAAATAAACAAATAAAAAAACTGAAACCGACCTAGTTTTTCACTATAACTACAACATTTCAAAAATCGTTAAATCGGGCTTGATTTAGGGGGTGAGAAAGGTTGTGGCCCCAAAAGCTAAATTAGTATAGAAATGTTTGACAGCTACGCGATTTGAGTGTCGCTTCACAATACTCGTAATTGAGAGCCGGGGTAGCCCTGAGGTGCGGGGGTGAGGTACGATAGAGCTCTACTAGTCACCATTGCCCCCTCCCCGCACCATTGTGCATATTTAACTACTAATTACACATATTATTATAATACATTACAAATAGGAATAAGGTATAATACAAAAATGTAAGCACATAATTTATTTGTCTGGGATTCGAAACAAGAAATCAATAGAAGCAAGCAACTCATATGACGTCAACCGCGAAACCAGTGACTCCAAAGATCAGATTTAAATGCTTATTACCTACTCCAACATATAAGATTTCAACAAAGTTCAAAAAACAATATACTTCAACTAAGTTAAGCTAAGTAGTTTCCAAATTTCAACACCACGGTTTTTGTGGTGCGCAGTAACTCCTATTTATCAACTTTTTTATATACTTATACAGATTTATTTTTGTGATATGAATAGCATCCTGAGTGAATTTCATCCATTGGATGCAGAAACATCTCAAAATCATTAAACTTCACATTTACATTATTGAGAAAAATGCGGTCTATTTGTGTAGTCACAATAACATACCACGGTGACGAGTTCTAAATCCCGTTTGAAGGTGCGTTCAGTCATGAGGAGGTCCCGGGCGAGGAAGAAGGCCAGGTCGGCGCCGCGGCGCCGGGGCGCGTCGATTGCGCCCGCGCCCTCTCGCAGCGCGCTGCTCAACCGAGTCGAGATACTAACAATAACGCAAGTCAATTTAACTCACTACGCTGCGCTCGTCTATAAATGAATTTAAATATAATAATATACCATAACTAGCTGTCCACCCCCATCTATTTTTTTACATACACACCTTATGAAATATACCTTAGAACCTATTCTCGAACCTACTGAATATACACACAAACTTTCATAAGAATCGGTCCAGCCGGTTCGGAGGAGTTTTGTTAAAACACTGTGACACGAGAATTTCATATATTAGATTAAAGTATAATTAACAAACAGGCTTGGAGAAATAAACAATAAGATATAAACACACTTCATATCGGTGAATAAAATATATCGTGCGGAAGTTGGATATTTCGAACTAGTGCTTTTTACTCTTTCATTGTTTACCATTAATTTTTCAAATAGCACTGTGTTTTTTTATCCTACTCATAAGTAAGAAAAATTGTCTCTTTTAGTTACTATTTTATTTTTGTTGAATTGTATTTTTTTTGCAATGTATTTATAAAACGTCGTCGTTTGGCGCACCCCATAGACCTGCATAGAAACTAGTAGTGACACCTGCCGTTGCCGTTTGCGGTCGGCTGTAGAATAACATCTTTAGGCCGATTTGGTCCATGTCTACAAATTCTTATATCTACTTTCAGGTCCCCATTTCTACTTTCCTTTTATTCAGGTTTCCATTTCTTCAAAATCCAAAGTGTACACCATAGCTACAAATTCCCATGACTACAGGTTTCCATCGTTTCGGTTCGGCTATTATAAGTTATGTATGATAGATTAGCAATAAAAAATTTAAAGTTCTAGAGCAAGAAGTACAATTTGTCTGTCTTTTTCTCACCTGAAAGTAAGAGTAGGATAGCAATCAACTTCTGCAAGTTTTATTGGAGCGTGAACCTCGCTTTAGATCCAGACTTTTTGCTACTCGGGCACTCAACGTTCATGCGTTCTTAGTAATTATGGCAGCTACCAAATTTGCGACTGAGGTATTTTGAATTTTAGCACTCAAAGATTCAGAAATATTTCTACTGAAGCAATTAGCACTTCTGATGAGTTTATAGTAACTAGGAAGTTTTAACATTCAGTTGTAAAGCGATATTGTCAGTATGCTATTAGGGTATACTGGGTAGCTACCGGTATAAATCGGACTGGCTAGATAATTTTCTCAAAATCATTTTATTTCCTGAAGTGTATTTTCCGTTCATGAATTTTACCACACGCTTTTATTTTTCTTCTTCTTATTCTATTCGCATTTTTTTCTATTCGTGATTTTAACCTATTATTTTGAGGAAATTACCTATCCAATCTAACTACTCAGTAAGTTTGTACAAGATCAATAGTATAATCACTTAAGACACGCCATTGTACAATCAGAATCGATTCAAATCGTACCTAATCGAGCTCGAATGGTATAAATAATGACCGCATTCTTATTACGGTTAAAAAGCACAGCCCTTTGTACTTCTTCAGGATAGCACCCAAGCAAAGAAAAGACGTCTAAACCGTGAACGTATCTCGCGTGAGGTCTAGTCCGCGTACAAGTTTACGATTCAATATCCTGAAACTATTTGACGCATCAAAAATGGTCTTGCTCAGTTTTCTTTTAATAAAGAATACGAGTAGAAAATATTAAGTTATTAACGTCTTAATTTACTGGCATTTTAAAATGTTTAGGTAGTTCTTCCGAGAACAACAGTTTAGGATAACTAAGATGCGCATGTCGTAGCGAAACAAACAGCTAAGTACAAATATCATCCGAGTTAATATATTTTCAGATTACCTATTGTTGTTGTCGTTTCTTCTACTAAGCGAGTCGCCAGCATCGCTTTCACCACCGCTCAAAACATCCATACTAGGCGATTCAGAAACTGAATTAGCTGAAACAATTTTTAAACATACGTGTGAGTATAAATTTGTGCACGGCGATATCAAAATGTCTTCACTAAAAGTAAGCTTTATTTTAAGTATAGTATATGTAAATGACACCATGCATGTATATTTTTAACACCAAAAACTCCCGTTAAATAAGCTTTACAAAAAATTACTTTATGACATTGTCATGGCTTGTTGCCTAGCTAACTACAATGGGCGTGGGCTGGTCGTCCGCACGCAGCGGGTCGCTCGCGCACCGACTCCCCTAACAACAACTCACTATTAAACGATTATCAAACATGTCCAAACTCGACTGACCCATTGAGTTCCTATGACCGCCTTCCATCACGACACCAGCTGTACAACATCACATTTGTAATAAGTGTAATTTCATAATAGTAGGGGAGCCCAAGAGGGGGTTTCGGGATATACTCCAGGGCGGCAGATGAATATATAGGCGAATACCTTGTACCCGCTTAAGTACTTCCACCAAATATGAGCCCCTTATATATGGCCGCCCGTCAAGGATTAAAGGATCAGATTAGTAAAAAAAAATTGATCATCTGAAATTCTCCAGCGCGTCAGATTAAGGTAGGGTGAGTTAATTACATGCTAAAACGTGTATATTCCACTAATCTGACAATTTGAGAGTGACGTAAAGAAGGGGGAGGGCCACAAAGTTGTAAAAAAAAAACGTCATCTCGACATTCTCGAGCGTTGCTAAAATTGTTTTGATTTTGAAGGGAACAATTCAAGGATTACGATAAATATATAATCTGACGATTTCCACAAGCCGAATTAACACAAAAACATCAATAAAGTTCAATGCGTGCAGCTACGTGATGCCTATATGATAATTATGCTTTCATTGAAGATGTTTTTTAGATTTTTGGTATTTGTAGTTTCGGCTGTAAGGGAGGGGGGGGGGGGGGCACATGACCCTAATAAATTAGCGCTTTAAAGCTTAATATTTCATAAACGGATCCCTTAATCCAAAAGATGTTACAGTAAACAAGCAATATTTTTGTAAGACCTATCCAACGACACCACACACTATGGAGAAGACGAAAAAAAAATACATCCCCAGGTTACGTGTAGGGTGTACGGGTCTCTGAGCTAGGCTGCGGATGGACGGACATGGCGAAACTATAAGGGTTCGTAGTTTGACTACCGTACCCTAAAAACATACACTTTTCTATCCGGTAAGGACAGACATTTGTGTGATGTGCGCGAATATTTGTTCCTGAGTCATGGATGTTTTCTAATGTATTTAAGTATATATTTATCTATATAAGTATTTATATCGTTGTCTAGTACCCATAGTACAAGCCTAGAGCTTAGTTTGGGACTGGGTCAATTGGTGTGAGATTGTCCCCTTATATTTATTTATTTATTTAACTGATAAGTTGCTCGAAATGACCCCCCTCGTTCCGGATACACAAATTTAGTCTACGTTGAAATTCATTTCGTGTAGCCCTCTGGAAAGCGTTGTGGTGTATGCTCCTAATAACATTTTCTACCGCAACCCTTAATTCTTGTACAGTGTTATAACACTTTTTGTAAACTTCATTTTTTACATGACCCCTTAAAAAGTAGTTCAGAGGCGTCAGGTCTGGACTTCTCGCTGGCCATCTAATCGTCCCGTTTATACCTATCCAGATATTGAAATTTTCATTAAGGTAAGCCCTGGAAATTCTGCTATTGTGGGTAAGTGCACCGCACCGTGTTGTTGAAAAATGATATTATTTCGTTCCTCCTCCGGTAGAAGGTTTAACTGATTATGTAAAAGGTGTAGAACTTGTAATAAATATTAAATTTTATGGGTATCTCGTACAACAGATGAGTGTAGGACCAAATGTTTATTAGACAAATTTTATCATGAACAACAATTCTACCGATTCGTATAATACAATAGCGAGGGTTTATTTTTTTATTTTTAGTTGGTTCGATTTCCGGGTGAGACAAGCAAAATTTAAAAAATCTTTAAATGCAGTTTTGTTTCTTTTTAAAAATAAAGGAATGTTTCCTTTCATTAAAATGAGCTATTTAAAGTATTTAAGGTAGCCCTCCAGGGCCCAAAGATTTTTTCCACCCTGTATTATATGACATTATTGTCTTTTGATCATCTAAGCTTCGCAACCCAATAGCTCTCTATGACGCTCGAGTAACTCCCATTTTAGCATAGTGGGCTCCCCTAAAGTCATAACATCAGAATCGCATCTTGTTAAAAGTTTTAAATAAACATGTGAGGTGTGATAGGTAAAACTCGACGACATGGATATTTTTGGAAATCGCGTAAGGCTTATTTGCGAATTAAAATTGCCACAGTCCAGTCAAGTGACATTTTAATATAATTTTTAAATTACATTCCATTTAAAATCATTTATTTAGACTGCTATGCTAACCTTACCCGGTAGAATATTTTCTAAACCAGCGGTACAATTCTTTTAGAAATCCCTATACGATAGTGGTTCAGTAAAAACGTAGCAATGAATTATCTGGGTTTTTTTTCATTATTTATAAAAATAATTGAAAATGGGTTTGAGCTTGTAACACAGTTAACTCAATAAAAATGTTGGACCGCCGTTCCTTACATAAAGACTCTCTTTTTTGTGATATAATTAAAAATGTAGTTTTCTGATTTTTCCCTATAAGTACTTGTAATACGGATAACAACAACGGTATGACTTACAAATTTAAGTTCAACTCGACATCTCCAAGCGTTCCCGAGATAAAGAGTCTTGACAGACAGACGAACGGACAACAAAGTGATCATAAGTGTTCCGTTTTTTTCTTTTGAGGTACGGAACCCTAAAACAATACGATAGCATGTCAAAAGCAATATAGCTGGTTTTATCAAGTAGATTAGAACCCCAGTACCTACGACAGCATCTCACGCTGGGCTCTATGCTAGGGCTGGGCATTATTGCCGGTGACTGTACTTTAGTGTGATCACTTTGAAAAATCGTGTATGCTTTGCAATTACGTATAACATTAACTTCAATAAAATAAAAGCCAATCATAAATTTCACATAAATATTATATCGTAGAATATTTTTTTAATTACATACTGTATATTTTTATCTTGTGTTCGTATCCTCATAAATTAAGTAATAAAATAAATCAACTGATCGAATCAAGAAGTTTAAGTAATGTGCCAATACTGTTTTACGTAACTCGTTAATTCTGATTTAGAGGCGAGACATATTTATGGGAATAGGTTTTTGGAATAGAATAGGTTTTCGTATGAACGCGTAAGTACGCGTTCCCGCGCGTACGTGCTGGGGTGTCCCAGGAGTAAAGAGACAAATTAGTTTAGAAATATTTATTAGAAGGAATGCAATAAAATCAAGTTTCATTGGTTCTTAATAAATCTTGTATTATTAAGATCAAATAATTATATCGAATTGGTGCATACTTCAACTTTGTTACCATTTTTTTGAAGGTTATTTGCTGTCTGTCTCATCACAGCTTTTCAAGATCTCAAAGCTACAGTTTTAGCCACCGACGGTAAAATGCAGTGAAAGATTTGGGTTAGCCCGCTTGCTTTTTAACATAATGACCATATCTATCTACCTCAACTTAAAGGAATAAAATATCCCTTGCCAGGAATACAACATGTATCAACAGAAGGTAGGTCTTATCATTAACAGTGAGAACTTTCTATGTTTTTGTGTAAACTTTATGACAATCTGTTTAAGCGTGCTCCTCCTGCCCTTTTATATACTTTCACTCCGAAAATTTAACAAACAATTTAAAGGCTGAATCATTAACCCTCATCCTGGCCACACCAGATTTTGATATCTTTAATTTTACTGCTGTAATTCTAACAGATGTCAATGGAACTTGCTCAAACGTCTTTTTTACTTTATTTATGTTTTGAACAGTCAAAACTGTACGTTGTCATCCATTAATATATTTAATATGTCGGTTTTCTTTACATAAAACATTTT
The DNA here is from genome assembly GCA_963966035.1 of Acleris laterana. NCBI lineage: Eukaryota > Metazoa > Arthropoda > Insecta > Lepidoptera > Tortricidae > Acleris > Acleris laterana. The sequence continues at coordinate 47,926,663 of OZ014438.1, forward strand.
TATATTTCTGTTATTACTTGTTCTTCTAGCTTCCTCTTCAATAAAATTATGTCACACTATACATACGTTTTCCCGTGACATTGATAGTACTGAAATACTCTTTTCTCATTTAGTTCTTGTTCCGCTCTCTTTATTATTGAAAACAAGAAAAAAAGTACCCGACTCCCGGCTAATTTGATTTTTTTTACATCGAATCACGACATGACAGTTGGTTTATTTAGCGTATTAAGCATTTAGGGGTAACATATTGATGTTTCGAAAAAAATTCGCCCGCTGTTTCGATTGTCCGAAATTTACATTTACAAGTTAAGTTAGGTCTGTTTAATTACAATCCGGGAAAGTTATAACGGTTTCAGACAAAAAATATTTTATAACTATCTGACAAATAAAAATTTCAAACAAACTTTTTTCAAATTAAGGATAACCGTATATATAACCGTACTTAGGAGTACGGCGACTTCGATACTTCGAAACAACACGGTATCTCGTTCCGCTAAACGCACGCCGCCACTCGCACTCGATGCGTTCGGATCGGTTCGGGAAATATAGGGTTGCCTTTAGTTCTCATTGTTAAAAAAAAGGTTGAGATTGTTTGTTTCACTTGACACTCTATTGCCTATTAGAAAGAAAACAAATAAAATAGGTAGTCCCGAAGTTAATGGCAAAGTGCAACATTTAACACATAAATATGTGTGAAATTTACTAAAGTTACTTTTCTCTGGATTATTCTGCAGACATATTATGTATGTTCTTATATTAGTGTTCGTGACTATATAAATGACAGATAATAGTACAGGAGTAGGAAAAAAAGACTAGGTCGCGATAGAGTCGAAAGATTTCTCATAGTCCACAAATGCTATACACAGGGGCTGATTATACTCATCATTCTTCTGCATAATCTAGCGCAATGTATGAATATGACGTTAGTTTCCAAATCTGCATTTCGAAAATAACGTCAATTACCTATCTCATGGTGGCGGACATGTCTTTTTCTTTAAATCGATATAGTGGGTCTTATTTGTTGTTTTATTTGCCAACTTAACTGTTACCAACTCAACATGTGGTCTGTTTTTTATAATGTTATTTTTCAAAATGCCTACTTTCATATTGTATAATGTTTTAGTTGGCATAATATTCATTTGGTTGAAGACTTAAGTTTTATTTGTTTTTTATTACAATAAAAAGTCGGCTTCGGTTAGCTCACGGTCAACCTAACACGCTCCTCCTCGCTTCGCTCGTCGTCGCACCTAACTGGACTCTGTTACATATGAGACTTTACTTATTTCTATCTTGCCAAATGTATGAAAAGGGAAATGTTGCATCAACTAAACGTTATTCGTCCAAGAGTTGTTAAGCCAAGTGAAAGATTTGACAAATGATGAGTCTGCCAAAAGTGTAAAGGCGTTATAATAATACGCTTTATAATAATTCTGCGAATTAAAAAGTTGTCATATAAAATTTTGGTAATCGTTAGTTGTCAAAGTGAATTGTCGGCGAAACGTTGGTTGGCAAATGAAATTCGGCCAAAAAAAGTTCTGCGAAAAGGCAGTACACCTTAAATTTGCCTCATGTCAGTACTATAGAGCCTTGGCCAAAGGTGTTGAGCACCCATGCGTTTTTTTATACAAAAGTCAAACTTTAAATGGTGCATCCAATATGTATTTTATTAAAGAAAGTTGAATATTTATCGGAAAGATTAGTCATATTTATTGACGTTAAGGGAATTATCGTGAATAAAATATACAAATAATATTTTTTATGTAACACCCGACTTTTTCTAGCTTCAGTTTTGACACGCAAATAGCTACTTCAAAACGATACTCGTATCTACTAATGATTTGCACATGTTCATACAGTTTTTAATATTTTGCGTATTTGTGTATTTATTAAAATGCAAAATAACACTTTATTTATAAGTTACAAAGGAAAACGTGGGGTGCTTAACACCTTTGGCCAAGGCTGTATATGTATCAGGAGTGGCATTATACCCAACAGTGGACATCCAAATAAAATACTGCAGAAAAAGTCATTATAAAGTGTTAATGTACTCGAACTTTTGACAAATCTTTTTTATAAGCGGTTTTAAAAATAAAGGTGTACCTACCGAGTTACGAAGTAAAATTAAGAAGTGGTAATTTTTCCATATTGTTATGAAAATTAGTCTTACATTTAAATACTGCTCTCGTACGCCAATAGGTGGCATTTCAAATTTAGTAACCAAAGCAGATTAAATCTACACTCGTTAGTAACATGGTCGCACTTGCTACACGAGTTTTGTCCGAGATGCCAGCCAAAATGAAGTATGGAAAATGAAAACCTTACAGATTGCTAATTTTAGTCCTTAACCCCGTACGCTTTTTTTGAAACCCGCTTTTTTATGTATTTGTACATGCAAAAAAAATATGTATTCCGTTTAAGACTTTTTTTATGATTGTAATTGTTTTTTTTTATGTGCTAAGTAAATTATTATTCATTTTCATTTCATTTCATTTCAAATGAAATTGAGAATTTTCGCGAGAAATTAAAAATCTATTCTGTATTTTGCAAGAATTCATCAAACCAAACATTCTGACAACCAGACAAACATGTACAGCTAAATAAAAAATAGGAAAAGTGTTCGGTATATTCAGATATTTATTTTTAATTTTACTAGCTGTACACCGCATGCGTTGCAATGCCACTTAGAGTAAAATAGCAGATAAAGATTTTTTTGCCTAGAAACCTTCAGGGTCGTCCTCAGAACACGCTACCAAAGTTTCATTACAATCTGATCAATCAGTGGTTTAGGAACCCATTTATTTTATTCATTGTTATTTAGATAGAAGATTGGACATTTACCATGGAGATTTCCGTTGAGTAAGTCGTTGGCCCGGGTTCTGTCGACGGCGTCACTAGTTGTGTCAGCAGCGGCGCGCGCGTCGGCCGGTGCTGCCGCTGTCTGGCATGGCGGTGCAGGCGCGCACTCGCTCCCGGCGCTTTCCTCGGGTGACTTCCAAGGATTTGCTGATGACACTGAGTTTTCGTCTTCCACTGACGAGTCATCTGCATATCACATAAAAATAAATAAATAATATTTCTACATAGGTTTACCGAACACATCTTGGTAGAAGGGTACCTTGCGTAATATTCGGTAGTTCTGATTTTTTGCTGAGCAGTTTATTCGCCTTATACATAATCCCAGTTTTCGACCTTTGATGCCGAACGCAGACTAATCAACAAAAAAAAGTGAAATAGATATCAAAAAAAATATTAACTTCGGAGAGTGATTGGCAATTAATTATTTTTATAACCAATTATTACATTTTGTTCGGTTTTATATAACCTGAGATACCTGAAGTTGCTAATAAATTCTAGTTTGGACCGTGTATTGCAATGTTGCACCGGTATTGGTAAATAACCTCCATTTACATCGATTAGAAATGTAGTATTAAAATTTTAAGCCCTTTGGAATGGGTACGAAATTAAACCGAAATTAAGCCGCTTGGAGGAAAACTTGCTGTAAGTAACTGAATTCGCTCAAACTAAGTAATAGTAATTGTTGCACGATTTCGAAGTTTTGATTAACTGCGATATCATTTAATACAACATGTCATCTTAGTCTAGAGATTTTTGTTTAGTACGAATACTCGTTGTTGAATGAAAAAAGATAAATGCTTAGTGGGTTAGAAAGTATGGATTTATTTAGAATGCGTTGATGTGACAACTTTGACGATTGGATATCAGTTTATTTTACATTTTTTATTCATCAATCTAATATTACAATATTAACTGCATTAAATAATATCGTCACATAATAATACAAAAATAACACTCAAATAATTTAAAACAACATTAATACTCCTCGACAAGGCACATACTGTCAAGGATCCTATGCAGCCCTAAACCACCGGTAGCTTGAGCCTTACTCTGCTGCCGGCGGCACCTGCAGGTTAAGTTTTTTATTACCTATGTTTATTTATATTATTAGTAATGTTATTGTACTTCCATGTTTAAATATTGATTACAAAAAACTGTATGTACTGGAAATAAGATAAAATTGAATTGCAAGAGCATCAAAGAAAAACCATCACGTATCAAACGACTGGTTTTAAGCTTTTGCGAGCACAAACCCACGAAGGCTGAGTATTTATAAAATAATAGAAGCTGTATATTTAGTTACTCGTACTTATCCTATTGGTTCAACGTCGATGTCGGATATATTTTATATCCGCGCAACGGGTTCAGTGGCAAGGACGGGTCAAACGCGTGTACGTGTAACACGAATACGAATACCTGACACATCTTTACGAAACCGGGACACGACCGCAAGCTCTAGTATAGACTATCAAATAACATGCAAAATAAAAACATTCCTTCATATTTAATAAAGATCCATAAGAAAAAAAACCATAAATTATTTGAAATAATACTGCAAAATTACGGAAATACATAAAGTCAACAAATAATAATAACAGTAAGGATCTCACCATACACCGAATCGCAGTTTAAGTAGCCTTTTTATCTCAGAAGCATGATTCGCAATAGAAACATTACAGAAATATATTTTGGAGCAAAATGGTAACTAAGTTGTTAAGGCTGGTGACTTGTAAAAATACACAACATTGAACTACATCATGCTTAATAGTACGAATGATTTCCAACTTACATGTAATCCTGGCTGCTCGTTAACAATAGGTAGAGGACTAAAGGCTTTAACTCAAAGTAACAAAAACTATTAACAATTAAAATACCATTGATTGTGAGTTTTATTTATTGTTTAACTACTCAACCTCTAAGGGTAAGAGCTGTGTACAGTAGGGGAACCGCACTTAATACAATATAAATATAATATAATATTATATATAAATTTCAAAACAGATTAACATTCAAATATTTATAAACAATATTATTCAAAACGTGAATGATTAAACAAGACGTAATTTAATGAAGCTGTAATAATTATTACAGTTTATTTGGATACATATTCAATCGAAAAGTCAAATTTGCTTATAATCTACAATTATATTATTATTTTATTGCGCTAATTGTATGGGATATCAACCCATTACCATTTACATTCTAAAATTGCTTCGCGCACACTTGACAGATTTCTTTATTATTTAAAGTAATTGAACACTGACACTCCGCAGCCAGATAGTGGTTGACTGTTAGTAATTACAAGTCTTCACCCAATTTCCGCTAAATACCTAGGACACATTACTTGCTTGGCTTGGCCACTTTGACACTGCCAAATAAAAGATCCGTTTTAAACAACTAAATAAATCATTAGACCATCAAAACAGTCAAAATTAAAAGAAATTTATACAGGATGTTCCAGGCAATAGTGTCAAGCGAAAGTCCAGAGTTAGAGGACCTTAAGGGGCACCCGAATCTCCCCCATATAATGTTCCCTCACTTAAAAAGTTGAGATTATAATGCTCAATATCTCCGAAGCTAGCAAATATCGCGGAACATTCATAGGGGTTAAATAGGTAGCTTTTTAGGTGCTTTATAAATCAGCCCAATACGTTGATTTTTGGGGCACCCTGTATAAATCTGTTTCTGTACATAGTGGATATGTGGTAGTTTGGGGAGCATAGGGCAGAGAACAGCATACATTTTTTGTACCTATCAAGTAACTAATTAGGACTGGGTAAGAAGCGGCAGATGGCAGATCAGCCGGGCAATGGTTAACTGGTGCTACTAATTTGTTCAAAAACCAATAATTACAACGTGTATAATAAGTATTAATGGCAAAAGAAACATGAAAATGTATGTCAAAGTCCCGAGAGGATTTATGCAACCGGACTTATTTTTTTTGTATCGCTATCTCAAAATTTTATCCTACGAATTATTGAGAAATGGGTTCTAAGATTTAGTATTAAGTTATTCTAGATAATGCCAGACCACACACTACACGAACGCAATGTTTACTAAGTTACATAAATTGAACATCCGAGGAACCCCGCAGCTATCGCCCTCATCATAATATCGACTGTGACAGATTACCAAACTTAAGCCAGGCCAATACAGCTCGTCACAGTTTTCCTATTCAATTTAAATTAATCTTAGATACGGAATTTGTGTATCAAGTCTACAATTATAATACTATATACTGCGACTGAAAGCAGTTGAAGGGAGTTTACTAAGTTTTTTTTATAGGTCCAGGTGTCAAGTTAAGCGAAGCGCTAGGACGCGTGGACGTCGCAAAGATCATCGACTTGGTCTATAATGACGTCTCCAATTAGCGACTTTGAAAAAACCGGGTAAGAGCAAGTCGGACCAAGCTCAGTGTAGGGTCTCGACGCCGTTACTACAAATACACAAAACTATCTCCAAAAACGACAAATAAATATGAATGTGTAAAAATTTTAAAGTTGGGCTTTTAATTGTATTCAGCAGAGTGACATCTTCGGTGTTGTAAGTTAATAATGATGAAAAAAGCTACGCAACGTATTTTGATGCGTTTTTCACCATAAGTTGTATAATGTTTCACGGAACATTTTTTTTCCGTGTGTTACATAAACTCACATAAACCGAAGCAAAGCGGGGGCGGGTCAAAAGGTATAAAATAAAAAAATACTGTAAAGTTTCGTTCAAGCTAATGCATCTTGTGTGTTTGAGCCACGGGATCTTAATTGCTCGGATGGTAAGCGGCCAGACGGCTTAATCCTGGTTCCATGAGCTAGAGGCAGTAGTCTCAAGACCTGCTGCTTCTAGCCCACGGAACCAGAGTTAAGAAGTCTGGACGCTTAACATCCGAGCAATTAAAATCCCGTGGTTAAAACACACAAGAAACATTAGCTTGAACGAAAGTCCGACAAATGTAATGTTTTTAAAGTCAATAAACCAAACCAAGCGCTTTCCGAATTGAATTCTCATCGCGCCATCTGCTCGTTAAATCAGCTTAATTTATTTAACCTGTCCTAAAGTGGTCAACATTTGCACTTTTTTGGAAAGCTTATGAATTGAGGAAGGTTTTTCCCGTAATTTGTACGCCAAGTGTTTTACATTTTCGTGGAGTAAGCTCCTTTGACAGAAACGAAAAAAAAACCTGATTTGTAATTTAAAAACCTATTATTTTTAAAGTTTTTGTAAATTTTGCGATGTATTTTTGTTTCAAGAATTTGCATATTTACCAGCTATTAGAAAAATGCATTTTTAGGTCTCAGAGTAAAGTAGTTTTTTCATGATCGTCAGTTTTAGATCAAGAAACAGAAAATATTAAAAATATTTAAAGTGTTAACCTCTTTAGGCCCACGTCAGATTTCGTTAGTTCAAAAAAGAATCTTGTTTCGGTCAACTAAAGTCAACTCACTTTAACTAGGAAACCAGTGACTTTAGATCCTCAGTTAAATGGGACCAAATTATTGCAAATTAGCTCTAGTGTAACCCGTTTTAAGGAATAGGTCGAGTTACCAGTCACCCTGTATACCAAAATGAAAAATCTAGGTTACTCATTTATTCCTATTATAATTCCGTTGTTTCGAAAATCTCAATGTTTTCAATACAAGACGGCGCGACACGCCTGTCAAATTGACGTTGCATGATTTTGGCCACTGTATGAAAAATTAAGAAGCGAGGTGGGACATCGCTGATTGAAAACGCTACATTTGACTATGTGATTGATTTGATTACGCATTAAAATATTTAAGTAAACAGGGTTAAATATAAGAATAAGTTTATAGGTTCTACAACTTTTGTCAAATTAATTTTTTGCTACCAAACTTTCCTTGTCAGTCAATCTACTTTTTGGGATACCGTATGACTTTAGTTTGTTCATTGTTCAAATCTGAAGTGCATGGCTATTAGCTTTTATGTACATTATTTTACGATTTGATAACAGTGGTTGTCATTTTACTGAACACAATTAAAGTCGAACCTTAGTCACCCGTATCTCAAGAGCCGATCAAGTTTACTTAGTAGTGATAGTTTTTCTTTATAATTCGTTATATATGTGCTTTGATAACTAATATTTCCCGTATTTACGTCTTGTACTCTAGCTCAAATTACACTTCTCGAGTTCAATGTTTCCTAAACCGCCCCTACATTTAAACATTTATTATAACATGTACATAATGTTTTTAAGAGCTTTTTAATGATACCACACTCGATAATATAATGTAAAAAACAACTTTGCTTTACATGACGAACCCGAAAAAAAACTTTTGCAATATTTAATTTTAATACAACTTTGTCGGCGTAATTTAAATGTTTAACTATGCCAAATTACAGCTTTGTAGTACCAACAGCCTCTGAGCTAGGCGAAACTATTAGGGTTCTTTGTTGACCTAAAAAAACGAACACAGACATTGCTACCTATTCACATTACCATGAGTTAAAGATTTGTAAAGGAAGCAACTTTAACTGTCGTGATCGACCGTTTTGATCTATCTAGGAACTCATTCAAAATTATTATTTACACCTTACTTATACTGTCAAAGCATTTTTCCGTTACTAGAAGTCAAAAGTAGTGCCCCGTGGTAGCTTAATTACTTGTCTCGGGCAAACCGCTTATTTTATGTATTTAATTGATGAAAAGTTTGTAAGAGCAATATTTAAATTTTCCGAATCGATAAAAGTTAACAGAATACTAGAAAGGGAACTTAATTCAAAAGTATGACCCATATTTTTTTAATGTTCTTATAAACTTTGTACGATTATATTTTTTTTCCACAGTAGCTTAAAAGTTTGTCGTTATTATTCGACATGACTTGTTCATGTGTGCGTATTCATTGATTTATTAAACCTTTGTAACTCATTTTCATGTGCGTTCAGGTAGCTGCTATTACTGAAAGATTTCAATTTCAAACTGTGTATTGTTCAATGAGATATTCATAAGCTCGAGAAGACCAACACTCGCAACCATCTTACTTAACAACCCATTTTAGCTGTAAACATAATAAGGTAATTTTAAGTGACAGTCTTAAAATTATTACATTACTAATATCTTAAATGGTGTGCGACATTATAGTTTATATTTTTAAGTGCACGATGGTCATCAGTGGACATACACATAAACAATTTTACTAACATTAATTTGTAGTCAAATAATTTTACTTTTTATGTTCAGATCATTTGTATTTATCGTCGTTCATCATCATTTCATTTCAGATCCACTAAAACGAATATTAATATATGAGCAATTCTCTGGTCTTTCATTTTCATGACCCATACAAAAGTTAAACTAAACCAATGTTAATCTACCGCTGAGAAGCGGATGCAACTACTACTTATAAGAAAATGGCATAACGGTAACTGTTATCGACCACGATCATTGTACATTATTTCGATGCCTTTTGTAAACAAAACATATAATATTAGTCAAGAGCATACATATTTTCATATTATATAAAAGGTTTAAGGTTAAAAACCTTATATCGCCAGCGCTATTATAAATTTAATTCAACTAAAATAAGTATTATAGTCTAATAAATAACTTTTTTTTTCAATAAGTATATTCAGTGGTGGTCACATAATTAGGGACGCTTGCGTTTTTTCCATACCATAGCCTACAAATATGACTTTTCAATTTTGAGCATTAGGTATAGTAGGAACTATTTAAAATCACGATTCCCACTTGAGAACTTATCCGCGATGAATGGCATTGTTATCTTTTGTTAAACGCAACCGCTAACTACCTGTACAACATGAAATGCATCAACAACAAAAAAATGAATATGAATTACAACTTTACCGTGTTGCGAATAAGGTTCAAATTGGAATAGGACACACTTCACATAAATCCTTTTGGAAATGACATATAATAAGGACCACCGGGTCGAGCATTTAGCATTTTTATAAAAATATTACCTGTAACAAACATAGACAGACATGTCTATGCTATTACAATATGGACCTTATTTTTGAAGGAATACTATTGTTATTCATACGACATCTTTTGTTATTTATGGTATTTATTTTGCACAGGTAATTTACGGTTGGGTTTACAAAGGATAACAATGCCATTGTTCGGCAGTTAAGCTCTCAAGTGGGAATCGTGATTTTAAATAGTTCCTACTATAGTCAAAAAGTTCTTTACCAATTTTATTGATAGTTACACTTATCGTTGACGAAAAAATTGTATATATGTACAATTTATCTCTGTTGAAAAGGAATCTTTCATTTTATAAGGATTTTGAATTTTTTTTAAAGTTTGGCGTTATAACATGTTGTAAAACTTTGTATGGACGCGTCAGCGCTAAGTTTTAAATCCCTACAAAATATAAGGTCCGTTTTCACTGTACATCAGAAAACGTTAGTTGATAATCTAGAGTAAATTGTAATTAGCGGTGAAATTGGTCTAGAACTTTAATTGGTCAAGTCAAAATTTAAAAGTCATATTTGTAGGCAATTGTGTAGGGAAAACGCAAGCGTCCCTAACTATGTGACCACCAGTGTATAAACTAATTAAAAAAATATACAACATATTCAAAATTAAGACTATATTAAATGTGTAGTGATTAATATTAACTGTGCGATATACTAGCCTTGTTGTAAAATGTTCCGCTTTGAGCAATTAAAAATCTAATGACTCGTAAATTTGGATCACGTAAAGTGAATCACAGCCTTTACATTGAATACTCACTGCACGATTATAACGATAAACATGAAATAAGACCATTTTCATAAAAAAGTACTTGGCTTGTTTTTGTTACACATTCAATTTTAAAAAAACGGCCGCTTTTCATTGTTTATTTATCATTTTGTGCAACGAATGCTAATACTAATACATCAAGATAAAATTTGGCACTAGTTAATTTGTTTAAAGTCCTGTATTATACAGCTTTATCTCCAGGAATCCAATTTTAGGTCTAAAAGGTAAGTAAAACCTTATGCTACCGATAAATTTAGTCATTATTTATGCGAATTAGCGCAAACTACAAAATCTTTACAACTATGGTAATTTCAAAGATACTTTTATAATGGAACCACGGTTTCATTACTTAGAATTGGATTAGCCGTAACTAAAAGGCCGTAGACTATTAATAATCAGTTAATTAAAGCTAGCACTGCGACTTCGCCAATTAGAAGCTCGGCACGTTTAAACCTCAAAGTACTTGTAAAATAACCGCGTTAACGTGCTAGCTTTAGTCTTCCGACTTGCACTCTTGTCCCTTCCCAATATTCAAACTTCAGATAGATCAGGGGTCAAACTTTCGGTGCCGACGACGTCAACATAACAAAATTTTGCACACATGGTGCTGTCATTTAGGGCGGATTCGACCAAACTGGAATAAGACTTAATCCGAGATTAGTCTACACTATAAATTCGGCGTTTAATCTCGGTATAAGAACTTACTCCAGTTTGGTCGAATCAAACTTTAGCAGGTGTTTAGGTACTAACTGGGACAAATAAATAAACAACAAAATAATTTGTTACAAAATTACCAAAATTAAATACAGCTTAATCGCAATCACGTACGGACCACAGTCGCAACTTTTTTTTATAATGTATTAGTAAAAATGGCAAATTGAATCAATTTCCTTTTAACCATCCATGTCCATGAAGGGTATCGTTCAAAATAATCATGCCCGATCAGTATTTAATCATAAAAATTGTTCGTCTCAGACAAACGGTATCAGTGGAAGCGGCTCTCACAGCATATCATGGCTACGTTTCCTCAGTTCTAAGATATGGATTATTGCTATGGGGAAATTCCGTAGATATAGAGATAGTTTTCATCCTTCAAAAAAGGTCTAAAGCACGAAGACACGTGCATGCATGGTTTCTTGTAAGCTGCAAACCGTTGTTCAAAAAGTTTTAAATACTCCCACTTCCATGCATCTATATAAAGGAAACGTGCATCTTTGTTAAGAACAACCCTCACTTCTTCACCTAGCGCAGTGAAACTAGTGCAAGACACACCAGCGTCGCTATCAATCTCAATCTCGCTCGCAATCTCAATTAGCTTCAAAGTAAGACAAGCCTTCGATTTTCAAAATGAAATCAATTGCGATGGGAAATGCGTTAACCAATAGCCCCTCGGAGGGGCAATTGCTTTCTGGACAAAATGAAAACAATTGGGTAAGTAAAGTTTTTGGAAGAGATGTAATTTTTTTTTTTTTTCGATAGTCGTCATCCTGAAGATCATGGAACTGCGGCTCTTTTACTTTTATTTCCTCTAATATTTTAGAAATCTTTTTTTTAGTTATGAAGTTGACATTTGTAAACTTTAATGACCGACAAGCTTTTTGAATTCGTATTTAATGAAATAGAAAAAAAAACTGTCACTTCTATATCTGTCAACGTCAAATCAAATCAAAGTAAACAAACAGTTCAGTTCAAATAAGTAAATTCAAGTAAATCTTTGTAATACTCCATTTCCACAGTCCGTGTGGGATTGCCTGAATTCATTGCGTGGATTGTACAATTCAAAAGTGCTCTCGTGGCTATCAAAAAGCAGGGCAAGAGTCGTCGAGAAAGGAAGAAATCGGTGTCCAAGAAGAAGTGCCAAAGTGTTCGAAAATAAATCGTATACCAAATATCGTGCAAAGGTCTTAGAGCAAAGCGGCAAAACGAAAGTCCGGAGTTCGTTCTGAGATCGTTAAAAATATTTCTAAAAACACTGATCACATGAAACACAAGCAAACAGAAAAGAGCCGTTGTATTGAATCGTTTGTTTACTTTGATTTGATTTGACAATGACAGATATAGAAGTGTTTTTTTTTCTTTTTCATTAAGTACGAAGGCAACAAGCTAGTCGGTCATTAAAGTGTACAAATGTCAACTTCATAACAAAAAAAAATATTTCTAAAATATTAGAGGAAATAAAAATAAAAGAGCCGCAGTTCCATGATCTTCAGGATGACGACTATCGAAAAAAAATATAATATACATATCTTCCAAAAACTTTACTTAGCCTATTATTCCGCTTTGAAGCCAATTGAGATTGCGAGTCATTAGGCAATAGCGACGCAGAACACAATACAGGGACCTTTTGTATCAGCCTCCTTGCCACACTTATATATAAGAAAAACTGCTATAATATGTGTATAGTCCTGTATAATAAGTTGCCTGTAGATATTAAACTAGCAAATAAGATTATATTTATAAACAAAATGAATAAATGGCTACAGGATAATTGCTATTACAACTAGGGATCCGCAAAAAGTATCGATACTTGAGTAGTATCGATACTTGTGTTGCGATACCTAGTATTTTCGTACTCGATACTTTTGATCCGGTACTTTACTAGGTATCGATACTTTCTGATGTACTCGATACTTTTTACCCTTCACTATCATTGATTCAGATTATACTATAATAGGGGAATCCCCGAATCTCCTAATCAGCGGTTATGTGTGGCTAGTGTGGCCAGTTGAGTACTTTAATCGGATTTTGGTATACCTATACTAATATAACTGGACTATACCTTGCAATTCCGGTGTCTTCTTTAAAGTCAGACCCATTCAAACAATGGAGCGAGATGAAAACGGTGTACCCTAAATTATATACCATGGCCACCAAATACCTAATAATACCCGGAACATCAGTGCCGTCTGAAAGACTTTTTTCAAAGGCTGGGGCATTGGTAACGTCTGCAAGAAACCGTCTCACCGGTTCACGCGTCAACAAACTATTATTTATGTCAGATTGTGACGAAAAATTCTGGGGATTCACAAAATGATTAGTGTTAGTCTTCAGTAATTAGTTGTTTAGTATTGTGTTCTTAGGTATTCTTAGTACATAATGTACATTTTTTATTATTGAATAAAGATTTTAATTAAAAATGTACTTTTTTGGGATTTTTAATACATTTCCCGAGGCAAAGAAAAAAATACTAGATACTGAGTAGTATCGATACTTTTGATTCGATACTTTCATCGGTATTGATACTTTTGATACGATACTTGGTATCGAGTAGGTATCGATACTTTTGAAAATTTGCGGAACCCTAATTACAACACAAAATAATATTGGACGAGCTAAAAAGCCAAACTCTATAATAAATTGACTGTTTGAAATTGTACATACATTTGACTTCGTTCCAATTACTTAAATGACAATTATGTAATAATAATTAGTCTTATAAATATCTGGAATAAATTTGCGCACCTGCATGCATGTTGAATACGCATGAACATTTAACATCTGTGTAACCGTATTTAGTAAATAAATAATTTTGATGTAATTTGATTTTGATTTAACATAAGAACGGTATGTTTTAATGATTTATGTTACTAGTCTTTCATTTTTAATCACCTTATCCTATATGCAAATTGACGTCATGGGCAACAAAAGTTCGACCCCTGATTAGAATACTTTAAGTTAATATTTGATACATTACATGTTTATACATGTGACTATCCAAGGTTTGAATATTAGGAAGTGGATTAGGGTGTACAATTTAACCCGTCGAGCGCTTGACGTAAATAAAGTCAATTAACTGTCATATCTATACAATGACAATTAAAATTGGACATAACAATTGCGTTATGCGCACATGGTGCACTTAGTCGTAGAGCGCTCCACGGGTTAATAACGTTGGAATGGTTTTACTTGGGGAGTTAACGCTACTTAAGTTTTCCACCAAAATATTTCAATTACTTATTACAATGAATGACTCTCTAATATACTAGGTGACACCTAAGACGTAATACATAATGTTATTTTCCGAATCTACTCATGATTACGATCAACTATTAATATGGGACCAACTTCGAAAACGTAAACACAAAATCGAGGTCTCCATACAAATTGTGAAACCGGCTGATTGCTTTTAGTATGGGAGATTCCATTTTTTTCTACCGATTTCGATATTAGTCCCATAGTAAAAGTTGATCGTACTCATGAGTAGATCCTGAAAATAAAATTTTGTATTACGTCTTAGGTGTCACCCTGTATAGTTACCATTATGTTCAATACAAGTAGAGCTAGATTTGTTTGGAAGATTACTGATAAACTGATTTAAATTTAAACATTAAATATCAATTCATATATCGTCATGTATTATATTATAAATAACCAAGATAAAAGCCCGAGCTTTCATAACAAGAATAGCAGTATCTGCGCTCAAACATTTTGAAACTCAGGTTATGCAGTGCTCACGCATACAACATTTAACCATACAACAATAACCTTGTAATTTATTTAATCGTTCTCGTCATCTGAGCATAAAGGCGGAGGGAGAGTAGAGACGTCAAATTTTTGTTCTGGACTATCGCTAGAAGCCTGGGAGTCAACATAGTGACTTGAATAAAATCTTTCGACATTATTAAGACTAAAACGCTGATCGAGATCTCTCGTGAAATGTTCTATATTAGGGTCCAATACTTCGCGCATTTCATGTTCGTACTGAGGATAACATTTCTGAGTTTGAAACATGCCGATATCATCATAGTTTTCAGGATATGGACTACCTCTATACCGTTCATATTCTTCTTTACCTTGAGGTAACTCGGAATCGGAATAAACGACGGAGTCCCCACGTGCTAATAAGTAGCTACTTGATTTCTTCATTTTTGGAGCCCTTTTGATTGTATCCACCGGATAGGCGTAATCATCCGAGTCTTCCCTTTCACTATCACCAAAGAACCCGGATCGAGATTGTTTTCTTACAGACGGTTCACCAAGTGAAGTTTCGTCAGATTGTCGAAAAACAGAAGAAGATTTGGACTTTTTAAGAGACGACTGACGACTACTTTTATTTGAGTACGATATACGAGGTGTACTATCTTCTGGTACATACGAAGGTTCCTGCGAGTCCAAATAAGGATGTCGCAACCGACCCAGTCTATCAAATCGAGGAAATCCCATTTCATCTTCGTCAGCCGAAGACCCGAATCCTTGAAATTGCACTGGTGTAATGTTAATAGAAAATTGTTGAGTCTCGTAGGTAGATTTATATTGAGCGTAGTCCCCTTGTTCATCGTCCTCCGAGTAACTGACTGTTTCACCGATCTCATAGTTTTTAGAATCCGCTTTCGAAATTTCGGAAGATCCCGATTCTACCTCTGGAAGATAACTGTCTGAGCACTCTGAACTTTCTATACGACGTAAGGTTTCATCCACAGCTAAATATTTCGTGTTCTGTGGTTTATCACTTTCAGAAGAACACTGACTCTTAGTGGAATCTTCTTCTAAAACATCCTGAATTTTTTCCTGCCTTTTGCGTGTGTTAGTTACTTGTTTTTTTCTCCGAAATGTTTTCATTCGCTCCCTTGGATCCCTTATGACATCTAGCGAACTGTCTGTATCATTTCCACTCGGAGGACTTTTAAGGGAAAAATTTCTCACCATTAATGTTTTTTTGACAGGAGCCTTTAGAGGTTGAATTGGTGGAGATTCAGAACTCAGGCTGCTAGAATAGTAAGGTGAGCATCTCGATAAAGGAGTTTTGGATGATCGCTCTCCAGATTTTTTATCGTATAAATCTCTATGAACAGAGGGTATTTCTGGAATTGCTATAGTGGGTAAATCAGATGAAGTAAGATAATGTTCATGAAACGACCAACTTTTAGGTTTAGCACGATATTGTTGAGAGAACTTATACTCCTTTATTTGATTTTTCGATAGAGTTTTATCGTCGTAGCTTGCGTGTTTGGCCAATGGCTTATAATCAGATCGCATAAATTGATTGCCCGCATCTTCACGTATAATACTTGAAAATTCTTGGCTTTGATATCGTTCACTGTGTTTCTCTTCTTGACTGTACAATTGCGATGGTATGTCAATATCTAATTCTGGTTGTGGCCCAACAACGAAAGATTTAAATCCGCTGTCTTGGCTTTGACAACGTAAGGTAGGTGTAGAATACCTACAAGTTTTCTCTTCGTAGCTCAAGCTTTTAGATGGGGATTTTTGAAATTTTTCACGATTTTCTTCCTCAACAAACTGAACACCTTTGAGTCTCTGATCAAATCGTAGTACTTCATCAGCATGTTTTTGAAGACTACTTAACGAGCTAGAACTCGACTTATCAGATTTGTCACTGTAACTAATGGAAGAGGATTTATCCATTTTAGTAGAGTACGAGGCTGTTAATCGAAGCACAGGCATTTTCTTTGTTAGTGGTTCATTTGCAAGCGTTAATTCATTAGAAATATTTAGTTCCATATTTTGATGTTTATCATCTACAGCACATGTAATTTCCTTATCAATAGCATCTTCAGATTTCACGTCATCAGCTTCCTGTTCATCTTCTCGAGCAGTTGCTATTAAAGTGTGACTAGTGCTAGCTGACCAGTCAGATATTGACTGGGCTAGTGTCAAGGTACTATCACTTTTGGTTCCCGAACTACTGTCAATACCTTTTTTAGATATGGTTGTTTCTGAACTGCAAAGTTTATCGTATTTTATATTTTCTACGCTCTTATCCAAGCTGCTGCTTTTAGAGCTTTGTTCTGCTTGAGAGCCCCTTTTGACTTTTTGATCTGATATTTTGCTAGCAAGAGAAGAAGAGTGTACTTTTACAATTGCATTATCAGATTTATCGCTTTTAGCCACCGAGATGGCTGATATGCTCTCAGACGCAGAAAGGTTTGCATATTGGCGAACTGTATTTGTTCCGGTGGACCATTCAGAAATACTTAGACAAATTGAGGTATCTTCCGAATGAGAACTATGTGTACATTTTTTCTGAGGTAATCCTATTTTAACAGTACCATCTAAGTCAGTACCAAACGAGCTTGTTTCCTCTTCTGAATGACTACTGTGACTACAACGTTTGCAGGTTCCAGAACTACCCGTACTAAGTTTTGTTAAAGCTCGGACTGTGTCGTCAGCATTTGTCTGCGAAAGAAGGTCGTCGATTGATGTGTCAGAATTATTAGATCCACACGAATACTTAGACGTGCCAAGTTGAGTAAACCCTTTTTCAAAATCAGGCGATAAAGACTTACTATCGCCGCTAAAAACGTCATCGACAAACAAAGCATCATCTTCAAAGATCGGACTATGGTTAGTAGGCGATTTTTGCGGTTGATTAATAATAACTTTATCTTCTGAATTCGTTTTATTTGCAAATGATTTTTGTTCAGCGCGAGAACAGCACGACCCTACATCACCTATGAGACATGAAGCTTTACTAATAGTGCCACTCAGGCACGATTTATCATAATTTGGCACAACTCCTTTGTTGAGGCACGTCAATTCATCTTGCTTTTCTATAGGCTCTACCATATAACTAGAAAGCTCGTAGGGTATAATTTTAGCCGTTTTACTTACAGGACCCCCTACTCTAGCAGACTTGATTTCTTGAACGTCTTTTTCTAAATCTTCATCATTATTTAAAGTATCGCTATCATCATCGGAACCTTGCAAATTTCCTTTAGAAGTTTCTGACTGAATAGTGACTTTCATGGCTTGCTCAGGTTCGTTGCTCATGTAATAAATATGCACTTTTTCAACTATCGGAGTCTCTAACAAGCTTGAAGGTGGAGAAGGCCATTGGTCATAATCACTTGATCTTCTCTTACCAGATAAATCAGTCATTTTAGGTGCTTGCGTGGGTAGTTCTGGCAAAGGCCAATCATCAGATTCTTGACTTTCACTGGCACAAAATTGTTTAGTAGAACTTCTAGAAACAGAGGTATGATCTTCACATAACTTGGGTATCTTAAAGATATCTTGTTTCGACTCCGAGTACAATTCACTTATTTTTGTCTGATCTATAGGTATATCGGGCATTTCTGCCGATGTTCGTCTGTCCGTATCAGATATATATGCAACGTTAGCGTTGCTTGGCGGATCTGAACTAAGACTTGCTTGATGATCACTGGAATTCAGAGATTCCTCGTTAATGCTCTCTGATCTCGAGCAAGCTTTGGTTGAATCTTCATCTGCACTGGTCTTTTCTGATGCTGTGCTACGTTCTGATATTCTGGAAAGAGTGCGGCCAAAATTTTGACCATATCCTATGACAACATCAGTAGTCGAAGATGTAGCTGGATATAGAAAATTTACCGGAAAATCATTAAGATCGTCAGTAAATTCGCCTTCAAAGAACCCACTTCTATCACCCACCGCTTCTAAAGATTCTGATGAATTTGTTGAAGTTGCATTTTTAGAAAATGTTTGAAAATCATCGGCTGATCGTTGGTTGTTAAAATCAAAAACTTCTTTGTTTAACGACATACTTTCATAACCTTCATGATCTTGAGGTATCCACGCTTCTTCGATACTTGTACTATTTTCACTCCCTGAAGCTCCAAAGAATGGTCTCCATGTAGGTTTCAATTCTTCACCGCGACGATAAGCTTCGCCTAACGACCCAGACGTGGATTCTGTGGTTTCAAAAGATCCCCTTGACTCTACACTGAGGGATCCTCTCGAGTCCATACTGGATTTAGATGAACTTTTTTGTTCATCCAGGCGACATTTCCTTCTTGAAGAGGAGTCATCAACACTAAGAGATCCTTTTGATGGCGTAGTCGTGGTAGTGGTATCCATACTTGATTTAGATGAACTTTTTTGGTCTGTATCTTTAAGGGATCTTTTCTTCATGAGCTCTCTTTCAAATGAGGAAGTTATAACATTACCATCGTCATCAAAGTCAATCGTGGTATTTTGATCCTCTTGGGATATAGTAATGGCTATTTTTGTTTTTTTAACTGTTCGATGAATATCTTTTTTAAATTCTTTAGATGGCGCCGATTGACTAGACTCGGATTCTTCAATAACGCGTTTTCCTATTTTATCTAAACCACTTTTTCTTAAATTAGGCTTCGATAGCTGTTCAACAGTATTATCGATACTTTCGGAACTCGAATCCGAATCAGTAGGAGCTTTTTGCGAATCTACTGGTCCCTGTTTTTCTAGCGTTGGTGTAGGAGATTTCCTTGTGCTATATTTAGATTGACTACGAGGACTTTCCATGCGCACTATATCAGGGATTGGAGAGGGAGATTTTGAGTTCGACTTAGATTGTTCACTCGATAAAATTTGTTGTGTAACTAGATGCTCTTCTCCGTATTCCATTGATTGTTTGAGTTCCTCAAGGCATTCCCTGTCTTTTTTGTTTAATTTCTCTATGTCCTGAGATATGCCTAAGGGCCTAGCAATTGAGCAACTAACACTTGACTCATCATCGATAGAGCTACCTTTTATGTTAGCACTAGATGGGCTAGCATCTTTTTCTATGCTTGTCCAACTAGTAGACTCTGAACTTCGCGATCGTTCAGCACTTAATTTTAAAAGTTCACTCCGGCGAGATTTTGCCGATAGTAAAACCTTTTGTTCAGTAGAGGATACATCATTTTGACTACCGGAGCTACCTGTTGGCTCTGCTAGTTCAGACTTATTAGTAGATTTTGATGTACTTGAATCAATAAAAGGTATATTTTCTAACGTAGGACTATTTTCCTGCGGTGGGGTTACAATTATTTTATTTTTATTTTTCCATTTTAATGGCAGTTCAATCGATTTAGGTGTGTTTTTAGGTTGTTTGGGGCTTCGCTCCGTATGACCATCAGAATTAATATGAGCCATAGACTCATGGCGTAAAAACTCCATTAAACTAGCAGAAGATTCATCAAATATTTGTTGCTTATCAACATTTTTGCTTCTCATTTTCATTAAGTTAGTATCGGTAAGTGGCTCGACCCCTTCCATGCACTCATCGTAATCTAATGTGAGAGACCCATCATCACTCCTACCCCGAGAAAGTCGTGTTTTGGTTTCTTTTCCCGAACCCTGGTCTTGGTCCGAAGAACTGTCAGCGTCTATGTAAGGCAAAGAGATTCCTGTGTGACTTTCATCAGAAACCTTTAAGTCACTGACTTCCGTAAATGACTCCTCTTCACTAGTAAGTCGAGCGACTTCCGGTCTTTTTTCTGCAATCAGCAAGTTTTGTATATCTTGATTACTTTTACTTCCTTGCAATTCCGTTTGTCTTTGTTTATTATAAATGTCTATCTTTCGACGTTCCATTATGATTGTCTGTGTGTCACTCTCAATAACGGTATGGTGAGAACCCGACACCCATGCGCTAGACGAATCATCGTCTGTTTTTTCTTCTAAGCAAATCGAAGGAGAACCTGCTTTTGTGTCATGTGGATTAAAATTCTCTGGTTCCTCCTCTTTAACTGTAGGGTGGACGTCCACTTTAATGATTTCCTGTTTAAAATACCTATCTGCAGCTACAGGCATGTCTTCAGCTGTCAGTGGAGGAGTCACATAGTTTCTATCAAGACTTTTAGATTTCATTTTGGAATCAATATGAATATCCGATTTACGTTCTAAGCTTTTAGATTTAATAGTGGATTGAATTTTTTGGTAAACCACTTTTCCTTCGATTTGTTGTTTCATTTCTTGTTTTTTTGATAACGTTTTAGGTGACTTTTGTAGAGCCTCTGTATCATCAAATTTATCTTCCAGAGATTGGCTGGACTTGTCATCCATACTTTTATTTATTTTATTATTGGTTTTACATGATTTCGGGTCCTCGAAACTACGACTTATCTTTCCACTTAATTTGTTGTCTAATTTTTTTGGAGATTTGGCAATAAAAACATGATCTTCAGCTTTGCTACTTATTTTAGTCTCAATTATAATTTTATCACCTTCCGTTTTGACCAGAATTTTATCCTCAGTAGAAGGAAACGGTGGCAAAGTGTCTTTGACAGGACTAATAAGGGTTTTCGTTTGCTTAAGTGCAGCTTCAAATAACATTTGTTGCTTTTCTTTACGCTTTGCAATTTCTGTGTCACTTTCCTCTTGCGACTTAGTTCTTTCTTTACTGTTGCCTCGTTTGATTTCCATCTTTTCTAATGATTTTGACTTCTCTTTTAATGCTTTTTTAGCCGCTTGTTCAAATTCTTGACTTTTAGCGCGAGCAATATCTAAAGGAGGAACCGTCAGAAAATCTGGCCGCTCCTTAAGGGAAGATGGTAAAGATTTTTGAGTTTGTAATGCTTTGATCTTGGTAGCATTGGTATCGAGAGATCCACCTTTATTTAATTTGTTTCCATTTTTATGTTTTTCATTAGCATTAGTTTTCAAAGTTAACTTTTTCTTTTCTTTTCTTTTAATTCTCTCTATATCAGGCACAATTTGATCCTCACTTAAGTCCGATAGTTTCCTAATACTTCCTCGTGGTGAATTTAAGGATGATGTTGGAGATCTGGACGGTGATTTAGATATAGGTGATCGGGATAATGGTGACCTGCTTAAAGGTGAGCGAGTAGGCGATTTAATTTGAGATTTTAGTTTAGACACATCAAATCGGCGCTTAAAAGATCGTGGGCGACGCTGTTCAACTAATTCTTCCAATAGCTGGAGCTCTTCGGTGTCAATAATAATAGATTTCAGATCTTTTGGAGTTTCAGAAGCTTGATCTTCTTCCACCTCTTCTATTTTGCTAATGGTGTCTTTAGAACTGGCAAATGATTTAAGATTTTTTTCAAGTAGGGGTTTAACTTCCAATATTTCACCTTCTTCGTTAATATCTTCCACTGTATCATCTTTAGACGAGAATGCATTCATCGGTGGCAATCGATGCAGTTGTATCACCGGCGTATCTAAACTTTTAGCCCTTCGACTTACTGTTGGTGAATCTTGGGTAGCTTTTTGACGCTGTAGTGAAAACACCGATCCTTCAGATAGATTTAATCTCGCATGAGCAAACAGAATTGGCGTACCACCAGTTCTACGAAGCATTGGTGAAATTAACTCGTCACGTAAACTCTTTTTTATCGATAATTTGCTTAAACTAATTTTGGATTCTTCGATAACATCATTTTTTTCCTGCAATGGTGGAATTCCGGTTACTTTTTGAACCTCCATATCAGCTAAATGTTCATCGTCACTTTTAAGAAATTCGATACTTTCTAAAATTGGAGAAGGAATATTATCATTGTATTCCCATGTGGAACATTCTTTTACTTCGGGCGCTTTAATAGCGATATCATCTTCGGAGCTAGGTATGGAAATCGAACGTTCAGATATTCGTCGCAGCTCTGTTGCATTTCCAGAAACGCTTTCAAGTATTTGGGGATTATACTTAGCTTCGAGTTCAACTAATTTTCGACATTGTGGAGGTGACCCTTCGATTTCGGTAGAACTCATTGTTTGGCCCCTATGCCACGCCCCAGATGTAATTTTGTCATATTCAAGTTGCAGTATTGGTTCAAGATCTTTTCGAGACTGCGGTGGTGAAAATTCAAGTTTAGGTGCAGCTTCAGTCGTTCCAAACACATCATCTGAATCGACACTTTCGTCGTCTGAAGAAAATGAAGTTATTCTTATCTTATTATTATTTTTACCTTTTATTTTACCACAACTTCCTTTCTTTGCAGTTCCACGACATTTTTGACCTCTCTTCGGTGGAAGTTTATCTGACTTAGATTTAATGTCTGCGCGTAACTTTTCAGCAGCTGACATTGGCTTTGGCTCTTTGCAAATAGGGGGCTGCTGAACGTTGCGACCATTTACAGTAAACTTAATATCATGAGAATATTGTGTTTCCTGTCTTATACTATCAGTTTTGGAGCTGGTAGCTGAATCGCTTTCTATTTGGCTTAATTTAGAATTAAGAGTTTCTAACAGAACTGGGTCTAAATGTTTAGTAATGTCCCTTTTTGGACTTGGCAAGTGTTGCAGTTGTCCACTCTTGTCCACTTCTAATGTAACAGGATCTACTTTAGACAAGTCAATATTTTGTGTAAATAAAAAGTCTCTACTTTCTACTTCCAGAAATTTAGACCCATGTTCAATTTGAATACTACTTCTTGGAGATTTAGGTGATTTAGGGGATTTGGGAGACTTGGGCGATTTTGGTGACTTGGGAGATTTCGGCGATTTAGGAGATTTGGGTGATTTGGGTGACCGTGGCGACTTGGGATGATCATGATACTTGCATCTAGAATGAGAATTTATAATATGGCGGCCATTTTGCGGCGGCAGCATAATTATATCTGGAGTTTGCCTTTTATCCTCCAAAGGAGAAGGAGCGGTTCCGTTCATGACATGCCTTTTATGTAAGACATATGGAATATCATAGCCATCATCAGCAGTTTTTTTGCTATCTTTGAAACCTGCTTTGAAAGCATCGAATTCTTTGAAATAATTTTTAGGCAGGTCAAAATGTGGTCGTCCGTGATCTGAAAGTCTTGAAGGCAATTCGAAATGAGAACGCTTTGTAGCGATTGGGGGAGCGCTTGGTATTTGACGAAAAATGTAATCTTCATCGCTAGATTCAGCAGGAGTTAAATCTATAGACTTCTGATGAATCAAAACATGTCTGCGGGAGTTAACACTACTGAACCGTGGTCTATTAGCAAGACTATTTGGATCACTCTTTGTTCTTTCCACGGTAGGATGAGTATATGGTATCGAATTATCTGCAAGGCGACTGCTAGAGCTTGTTTCAAGAATCAACTTTGGGTCGTATTCATCGAAATGGGTTTTAGCCATTAACTCTTCTTTCAAATTTTCTTTTCTCGCTGTGTGGGTATAAATCCTTCCACGCATGGATTTATCGAACTCAGACTGCAAAATCGATGACGTCGTAGGTTGCGTCAGAGCGGTCTTGGCCTTACTCTTAGCGTATTCAATACTATCCATTGCTGGAAGAACACGCACATTAACTTCAGACTCGTTGGAAGATTCTTTGACAAGATGCGAGTTAGTTGATTCTTTACTAAGTGAGCTAGTCAAAGATTCTATCTTCTCTTTATCAAAGCTAAACACAGTTTCAGAAGACCGGCGACGCTGATAGCTTTGTATTTTTGATGCTCGACTGCTATCAATCTCTGTGTCCATGGAAACAATTTTTTCAGGCCACAAATGAGAACTTTGACGACATGCATCTTCGTCTTCGATAGAAAAGTAGTCTGATTTCTTGGGCGGGTTAATGTCACAATATTGTATATATTCATCCATTTCGACATTTTGTAGACTCGCTGAATGCATTGGACTTTGGTCTCTATGCTTATTATTACTGGGAAAAGTAGAATAAGGAGTTGGAATGTGATAAAAATTTGGCGTATCAGCTAAATTTGCGATTAAATCTTCATGAGATTTGTCAAAAATCATTTTTTCCCTATATTCCAATTTTTCCATAGCAATAAAGGTAGATTGAGTGTCATAAAAGTCTTTGTTAGAATCAGGGCTAGATGATGGCGATACGGGCTCAAACGGATCAATATATGCATTTTGTATGCTAGTCACACTACGCCGTCTTATGTTGCCATCATCACTTTCGTACAAATTTTTCTTGCAATCATAATAGTCCGATTTTGAATCCTGACTAGAGGTCCTCGACCCTGATCTATCAGAACTTTTACTCTTAAGAGTTTCGCGTGACTTTTTACTATCAGTGTGATAAACACTATCACGAGATTTTTTGCTCGACTCAGCACTACTCTTGGATATCTTCTCGCCAAAATCACTCTTAGATTCCTGGCTTGAAGCTCGTGAACCAAGAGCTCTCTTAATTTCCTTGTAATAATTTCCATCGGATCGAACAGAAAGTTTTTCACGCGGCAAAACTCGAGGATCATCTATAAGGAATGGATCAAGAGGTAGGTCATTGTCGCTTTTGTACTTGACACTACCTAAATTTATATTCACTTCGTGGTCGTCTACTTCAGAGAGATGTGAAAGAGACTCATCATCCGAAGGGAGGTCATTCCCAGAATCCAAAGAACAAGAACGAGTACGCACCATTGAGGAACATGGTAAAACTTTTGCGTATCGTCGATTTTCCGAACATTCGTCATCGGATCTTTCAATTAATTCATAGCTATCATGAGAAATATCATCCTGAGACCCACTACGAACAAATGTTGGTAAATCTAATCTCGGCTCACTAGTTGCTCCCGGAAAACTAGAAGAGTAAGTACGACCTATCATCTCCCTCTGCAACTCTATAGAACTTTGATTTCCGAGAACGAATGCTAAAGTACGAGCATCATCGTATCGAGTAACCGGTGAATCGACATAACGATCGCCCACAGGATAGTAAGAATCTAAATCAGCAAACATGCTTCTAGTGTCACGTGTCTGCTTATTCGCTTTGCGTTTTCCACGGCCAGCGTCATCGAAGCTAAAGTCACGCAGATTGCGACAACTAGCACTACGGCGCCAAACTAATCGTGCTCGTAGACCATCATCCGCTTCCTCGATGAGGAGTGACCCGCCTGATCGGCTGGATCGCGTAGAGGGGCAAGTCGAATATATGTTGGACTGTGATAGTTCGTACTCGAGCCGCTCGGAGGACTTTTTAAAACTGGAAGACTGTTTAGCGAGTAAAAATGCCGGATAGGGGCTAGGGTCCGGAGAGGGGGACGCGGGGCAAACGGTGGCAGGGCGGGAGGCAATGTGAGTGAGGGTGGCCGTGGGCAGTGGAGGGCTCTGACCTGGTGCAGGAAGCAGGGCACGAGGTGGCGGAGTGGGTGCGCGCGTGCGACCATTCACGCGACACGAACTCTCCTGGCTCCATATACTCTCCGGAGAAACCTAAACGATGCAAAACATAACCATATTACATATTTGGTAGGTGTACCGTAGCGAAGAATTGCTCTATTTATCGAAAAACAATATAATAATATGAAACTGATTATTTGACATTAGTCATTACTTTCGAGTAGTTAGTAGACTGTAAATGGAGTTTTCAAAAGACACCTTTTTAAAAGACGCCGTTTTTCCAGTTTTGATTTATACCTTGTTCCAGTAAATGACTTAATAGGTTATCATAATCTAGAACGAACCCTATTTCTACATTATAAACGTATGAAAGGCCTAAAAGAAGTTTCTAAATGCAATCTTCAATCATTCTATTTTGTCTATGCAACGGTATCTATTATGTTACGTAGGTACAGCATGATTACTTATACTTGTTATATATCTCTTGGTGTTGAATGACACAACTATTTAATATAATCAGACTTTATTAATATTATATGATAATTAGGATACAAGGTAAGAGTCGACGTGTGTGTCGGGCGGCGGCCATGACGTAAGAGAGAAAGAGACCGTCGGTAGAGCGAGATAGCTAACAACATAAAGGTAGACACAGATAAGCTATCTAACATCTTCCCTTTTTTAGAAGACGAAGATTTCAGGGTTTTAAGGTAAGTGACATTTACATTTATCGGCTAAAATTGTAAGACCATGAAACCTTTTACAAAACGAAACGTAACTGTCAAACTGACATGACGTATGACATATTGACAATATAACCTAAGACAGACGAGTAACTATTTTAATTTTACAAGTTAACATCGTTTACATTATATAATGAAAATACACACTTATTCTAAATAACGTGCTGGCGCTCTAATTAATCTGCCACTACGCGACGTTCGTGACATATTGTTAGGAACGACAGGGACATTAACATTTTGATTAGCAATTGTGTTACTAACATTTCCTTTGTTTTCAGGTACAACCTCGGATGCCTGAGATGAGTGTTTAAGAATATGCTGACGATTACGACGAAATTCTCCGTGCGGGGATTTTATAATAAAGCTACGCGGCTCGCTACAAGCTTCCGAAATCATACCAGGAACCCAAACACTATGTGGTTTATGTTTGAAATACACTGTATCACCCTTGCAAACTTCTGGTAACGACTTTGAATGTTTATTATAATAAAGCGTTGAATATGACTTTTGTTTATCTATATTATCTTTTAACAATTTATTATCAACTAGTTTAGGTGACAGTTGTGAATCACAGACT
The DNA here is from genome assembly GCA_963966035.1 of Acleris laterana. Classification (NCBI taxonomy): domain Eukaryota; kingdom Metazoa; phylum Arthropoda; class Insecta; order Lepidoptera; family Tortricidae; genus Acleris; species Acleris laterana. Next base: position 47,954,267 of record OZ014438.1, read on the forward strand.
GGAATTTTGGATCGTAAGTACCTTGACATAGATAGTTGTGCTGGTGAATAACCTGTAGTATTCTTAGGAGTATTTCTATACATTAATAATGCGTAGTAAGGATCAGTGTTGTCTGATTTACATTTTCTTAGCATTTGTTTGATTGAGCCTACACTTCTTTCCACCAAGCCATTTGATCTGCTTAAATAAGGACTTGAAGTAGTGAAATGAATATTCCACTCTTTAGTAAAAGTTTTAAATTCTTTACTGGAAAATGGAGGACCATTGTCAGACACTATGACTTCTGGTATTCCATGTCTTGAAAATATGGACTTTAATTGAGCAATAATAGTTTTTGCGTTTGAATTATTGTTCAATAGTGCTAGTTCTACATACTTAGAATAGTAGTCCACCACGATAAGGTATTTGTCATTGTCAAAATCAAATAAATCAATACCGACTTTATTCCATGGCAGTAATTTATATTCATGGTGAATAATTGGCTCTTTACTGTTATTTCTAGAGTACGTCAGACAAGTAGGACAATTGCTCACAATTTTTTCTATATCATTATTGATATTTGGCCAATATACAGTTGACTTGGCTAGACGTATACAGCTATTGATACCTTGGTGACCTTCATGTGACAATTTTAATACATATTCTCTCATAGACTCTGGTATGACAATTTTATCAGACATAAAAAGTAAGCTATCTATGACACTTAATTTGTCTTTTAATGAGAAATAAGGCTTTATAGAATGACCAACAGACTTTTTATGTTCTGGCCATCCACATTGACAATATTGAATAACTTGGCTCAAAACAGGATCTTGACTAGTTAGCATTTTAATTTCACTTAATTTTTCTGAACTAACAGACAAATTTGATATGACAAAGTTCACATGTAAGTCTATATCATTTTCGAGGTCGAGTAAAGCAGATTCATTCAACGCTGCTCTGGACAAAGTATCAGCAATATATAGAAAACGACCAGGTTTATATACAACATTAAGATCATATGGCTGAAGACGGAGCATAATTCTCTGTAATCTGGCTGGAATGTCATATAAGGCCCTTTTAACTAATGTAATTAGTGGCTTATGGTCTGTTTCTACTATAATTGACTTGCCATATACATATTGATGGAATTTAGTGCATCCAAATAGTATTGACATAAGTTCTTTCTCTATTTGGGAATAGTTTTGTTGACATTTTGTAAGTGAAGCTGAGGCATATGCTATAGGCTGCTTCTCATGTGAGATGACAGCTCCAAGAGCATCTTTTGAAGCATCAACTGACATAATTATTTCTTTATTGGAATCATAGTAAGTGAGTACTGGTGCAGAACTAATTAACTTTTTAATGTGATTGAACTCAGCCTCATGTTGTTCCGACCATGACCAGTCTATTTGTTTTGACAAAAGTGTTCTTAAGAGACTATTCTCTTTTGACAAATTGGGAATGAAGGGACTAAGATAGTTGACCATGCCCATGAATCTTTGGAGATCATTGACGCAAGTTGGACTGGGCATGTCACAGATGGCTTTAACTTTATTTTGGTCGACTTGTACTCCTTCCTGGCTGAAAATATGACCTAAATATTTAACTTCTGGGGCACAGATTACAGTCTTATCTTTATTGAATTTAATATTTATTTCACGAGCTCTGTCTAAGACTTTTTGTAGAGTCTCGTTGTGCTCCTCTAGAGAATTGCCATAAATTAAAAAATCATCCATCATAATTTTTACATTATCTATGTCACTAAACCTATTCACCATTTCCCTATGGAAAATTTCTGGTGCTGCGTTTATACCAAAGGGTAACCTGACAAATCTATAACGTCCAAAAGGAGTTATGAACGTGCACAGTTTAGATGAATTCTCTGACAGACTGAGCATCCAAAACCCTTTGTTAGCATCTAAGGTAGTGAAAAATTTTGCACCTGCTAGGTCTGACTTTATTTCGTCCAGAGTAGGAAACTGATAATGAGATCTCATAACTGCCTTGTTGAGTTTACGAGGATCTATGCATAGACGAAGCTTACCGTCTTTTTTAGTGGTTAAGACAAGTGAACTCACCCACTCTGTAGGTTCGTCAACACGACGAATTATATTGTTCTTCTCTAGCTCGTCTAACTCTGCCTTTAAAGAGTTTTTTATATTAAATGGCACACGGCGACATGCATCTATGGATGGGACTGCGTCAGGTTTCAAGGTCAGGTCACAACTGAAATCCTTGAGACAACCTATACCTTGGAAGAGGTCACTGTAATCAGACATTAAATGATCACATATATTCAATTTAACATTATGAACCCTTTTAATAAGCTTCAATGTCTTACATGAATCTCGACCTAATATATCTTGACCATTGACATCTACAATATGAAAAGTTACACTATAAGTGACATTTTTATGACATATTGGCAAAGTACATTGACCCACAGTGGGTATGTTGTCACCACTGTATGTCGACAATTTGTGACTACTCTTGGAAATTATATCTTGGTCCAATTCAAGTTTGTTGAACGTTTTTATTGACATGACATTGGTATCAGCTCCTGTATCTAAAAGGAAGTTAACTTTGACATTGTTTATATTTACATCAGCTCTCCATGAGTCTGACGTTACATTATTTATGTGTACAGTGCCTAGAAAATAAGGTTCATTATTTTCAGAATTTAAAACAACTTGTACCTTTGAATTGCGACATACTAAAGCAAAATGGTTGTATTTTCCACATTTTTTGCATTTGACTCCCTTGGCTGGGCACTTGTATCTATGGACTTGACCACAGCGACCACATACATCTTGCTTGGCAGCGAATGGTGTTGAACTCCTGGGTCTAAATCTTGAAGTAGTAGTTGACTGCTGACTGTTGGGAGGTCTCGAGTGTCTCTGTTGACTATTTGATGACTGGACTCTACCTATGAATGTATCATCTAATGACTTTGCCTGTATTTTGGAGGTCTCAATTGACTTGGCCAATTCTATGGCATCTTGAAGAGTTTTAGGCTTCTTGACTAAGATGGTTTCTTTGACATGATGGTTCTTGTGATGCAGGTTCCAACTAAACACATCGCGTAGAAGGCTGTCTTGCAGTGTATCGAATTCGCACTGTCTCCCAATATTCTTGAGGTCTGTGACATAGTCATCAATAGACTCGTCCGCTCCCTGGCGTCTATTGAAAAGTTTGTGCCTTTCCATTGTTATATTGGTCTGCGGTGTAAAATGCCGTTCAAATTTCTCTATCAAAGTATTGAATGAAATTTTGTCCATATCGATGTCAAACGAATAGAATATCGTAAGTGCTTCGGCTCCAATGTAATGTAGAAGGATAGCTACTTTACGTTTATCTTCTTCGGCCTCCAGGTTGCTAGCCCGTATGTATATTTTTAGTTGCGTGATCCAATGTTTCCACGTTAATGCCATATTGGAATTGCTTGTGTCTAGTGGTCCAAGCATCCCTGTCCCAAAGTTTATATGTTGATGTGATTGCACGCCATCACGCATGCGAGGCGGAATCGTTTCATCTGAATCGACGCTCATCTTCGTTTTACTTACTTGTCGATACTTAAGTTTCTTCTGACACCATGTTATATATCTCTTGGTGTTGAATGACACAACTATTTAATATAATCAGACTTTATTAATATTATATGATAATTAGGATACAAGGTAAGAGTCGACGTGTGTGTCGGGCGGCGGCCATGACGTAAGAGAGAAAGAGACCGTCGGTAGAGCGAGATAGCTAACAACATAAAGGTAGACACAGATAAGCTATCTAACAGAGTTTACCACTTATTAATAAAATAAAATTATGACATATACACGGTGTTACACGACGAAACCGAATAATTTTAACAGTGTGTTCCTAAGGTCGTAAGAAACAAAAAAGATTATATGAACCCAGGTCGAAATATGATTTTAATTTTTGTTAAGTTTTCATACATAATAAATTAATTATTTTAGGATGAGGTTTTTTAATAGATTGATTCCGTTTTGAAAGTTTACTTATTTTCTTTAAGGTTTTCTCGTACATATTATAATGTTTATTTAAAACTGGGTTATGTTTTTGTGACTGTACAGGTAATTTTGAAAGCCTTTTATTTTACAGGAAATTTAACCAACACTTAACTCAAATTTGCTTGTTTTCTTTTTCAAAAGTATTTTTTTTGTTTGGGAATACATCTGTCTAAAATAGTGACCATCTGTTTGTGAAATGCTCTGTTATTTTGGTTTATATTTTGGTATGGTGTAAATATGCTATTACAGTCAATGCTTTGAAGTTGTGCCTGAAACATTTTTATATTTCTGTTACTAAATATTATTTTTTCAGTCCACGATTTGTCATTTTCAGCTGGCTGTGATGATGGGAGAGTGATAATAATGTCATTATGATCTAATAGGTCAAGTTCTATAACATTGAAAGTGCAGTTTACATTGTTAAAGTTTGTAAAGACTACGTACAGACAAGTTGAAGTTGTGTCAGTTATTCTCGTAGGTTCTTTAATATTTTTAACTTTGAAACAGTTCCGTCATATTTTTAGTTTGGCTACTAGCTAACCGAGGAAATTTACATTAAGGTCTCCTCCAATTATGACATTATTTTTACTAAACTTAATTACTACTAATGTCAATACGTTTTCTAATTGTACCTAGTCGGTTACTAAGTTCTGTTACTAAGGTTTAATCAAATAAAACTAACTTCTGTTTATTTTTTAATTTCAAAATATATAAAAATTAAAAGCTTAATTAATGTACATTTTTAGGAACTAATAATCATTCTATATAGTCGCCGCAATTTCCGATACGACCTTTTAACATAAAATAAAATACATCGATAAAAATACGCACGACTTTTCTGAAAATTACACTTTTTGAAAAGGCTTTAAAGGTTACTCTTTGTTGAACAAGTTTTTTTTTTATTTAATTTTGTGGAGCCCCTCATCTCTGGGTATGTTCAGAGACCAGCATTATTGTCTTAGCGATACTCAAAAACCAAGCTTATGAAGCACGAAAGTTGGTCTGTTTTTGTATTTCTGCAAATTGATGTGAAATTGTGTGTGTGTCAATTTAATGAGACTTGAAGATTGACCGGAGTATAAGCGGATCTTTAAATGCTTGGAATACATTCGTATCATTATTTAAAGATAAAAGTCTGGTCAATAAGTCACGCAAATTTCGACTCAATACGAGAACTCTTACAAAAGTTGTAGCCGTTATCAGTATCGTGGTCGTGCGTGTTTTGACCCATGCTTTCCTGTCCCGAATGGGAATGCTTAAAGTTCGTACACCAAATTATTTCAATAGTAAAGAATACAAATAACGCTTATTTTTGGTCTATATAAAATAAGGTTTCGATTGATGAACTACAGGTTTATGAAACTCTTTACTTTATTTTATAAATTGTAATAAATCTTAGTAACAGAACTTAGTAACCGACCGAGTACAATAAATAAATTTACTTCTCTACTACTATTTCGCCAATATATAGTACATTGTAGCCTAGGCGCGGAAAGTAAGGGTTTTCCTGACGAGGTGGTTAGCTGGCCGAGCAATAGCGAGGCCTGCTGAAATACGAGTCAGGAAATCCTCGTTTCCGCCGAGGCATACATAATGCTTTTCTCAAACATGTGAGGAAATAACACAAATACAATTTTATAAAGCAATTAGTTTAATTTAATTCACATTAAAAGTTATGTTAGTCATGTTTGGGCAATTTGTAAATAAAAACTTTATAGTTTTTCCAGGAGCCAGTTCAGTTTTTAATATAGGCGGCATGGTACCTATTTCGTCGCTTTCGTCGCTTGGGCTCATTTTTTCGAGTATTTCGCACAACAATAATTTCACATTTGGTTTCACATATGCAGAATGAACGAATGATACCGACTGTCAATTGTGTTTAAATACTAACCATAGACATTAGAATGCAAATGCAAAAAGAAACACAAGCACTGTGCTAAAAAAGCGAGCAGTTACCTTGGCTGTTTGGAATTTTTGTCTTGGTCCTTTTGATTTGGAATGCAATTGACAGAATTTTTAAGAAAAAAATGAACATGGACGGAAAGTGTTTTCATATGGTTTTTTTACTCCTAGGAGTAAAATGAGGCACTTTCCGTCCTTGTCTTTCAATCGGAAAACCGTTCTTTCCGAGCATGTTTGAGAAATAGTTATAAGTATTAAATTTAACTTAAGTATTTCTGTTGCACATATTTCAATCACATATTTTATAGATAGTTTAGCTATATCTTCTAATTCTACCATTACATACCATTACCAGAAGTACCATTAGAAACACTGCGAACACATTGGATTCAGCATGATAGGGCACCTGCATATTTTGCTCTTCGCGTACGCAAAAAATTTTAAACAATGGCGGTAATATGTAAAGCGCCTTCTAGCAACTTCTTTGAACCTTGTTTCTTGATCTTGTGAGCAGAGGGTACTGTCGATTACGTCCAGTAATGCTGTCACAGTGCTTCTCTCTTTCTTAAAACCAGGCTGTCTTTCAGGTAGAATTGCATTTTTTTCCAGATATACTGTTAACTGAATACCAGGACCCAGGATTCCAGGACTTTGGAAAGGTATGGAAGTATGCTTATGGGTCCAATATATTTTAGCTCGACAGGATTATCTGTTTTAGGTAAGGGATGCACAATTCAATGGAGAAATTCTTCAATCAACAATACGAACTAGATGACTAGTCCTATACAAAATCAATGCTTTATTCTGTCTGTAAATATATACGTCAGCGGGCCTAGTATGGCTGCGTCTATATCGCGTGTCAACTGTGGATAACGCATTCGTCAGTTTTGGACACGTGTAGTACTTATTTACCTGTCAGAAGGTGACGGATGCCTTATCCAAAATTTATCACGCGATAAACGCAGCCATATTAGGCCCCCAGTTGCATTTGTTTACTAACGACCGAGACAAACATTTTAAAACAGTTTTAAGTTCAACCTAATAACAACAATGGTACTAAGTATTAAAGTCACAAATCTTAAAAATTTGCTCTCATACCTACGACCATTCGTCTCATAACATGAACACGTCAATAAATGACATCTGTTACTAACAAACGAAAAAACGTATATTAAATAAAATTTATTGTAAAATAAATCTTTAAGATCTTCTTCCTGACAGAATTTTGTTTGGTTTGCATTTGACGTTACTAAATAATCCGCAAAATTTATTCTACAGCCTTTAAACCACCGTTTTCATGAAATTCTCCATATAAAACGCCAATTTCATTGGTAAGGACCTAACATGCTCTCCGATTTAAAAGCGATCAACACCGTATGCGCCCAGAACTATTTTGGACGTTGTTCGTTTTCCAATCAGGGGGCAAATATGGGTTAAAGTTACTTATGGTTTCGGTAAATATGCTTATTAGTATTTACGAGTTAACATATTTGTCTGATCGTAAACTCTTTATAGTACAAAGTTGTTTATTATTTTATTAACATTATCTGTTTTTATACACCGTGTTTTATTTTATTTACGATAACTTTAAGGGAACGTTCTTTAGGTCAAATAAAGTTAATTTCCCAAAGACAGACAAATGATAACTCTTACGGGTTTAAAAATATTTAATTTTTTAATTTAATCAGTTAATCACGTTGAACGAGTGTAAAAGGCTCTTAATTGATAACAACAATTTTCTTTTAATTCTTATGAGCAAAGAGTTTTCAATTGTTAGGTTTGTATACGCGTCCATGGAATTAGTAACTAACGTACATCTGGAAGGTGCACTACACCAATAACGCGAGCCGAAAGAAATGGACTAAAGTTTACTGCGTCCCTTTCTAGTAAGGTGACCATATTTAAATTGCAATTTACGGACAAATTAATTTTACAAGACGGTGGAGCAGTAAACGAAACAATATTTACTTATTCAACTGATTGTTTCCAAAACCGATATCTGTGGATCTGCGTGGTCTCCGACAACTAATCCGTTGACAAATTGAGGAAAAGTAGCCGCCATCTTTAACTTTTTAGTAATTCAACTGATTGTCTCCAAAATCGATATCTGGGGATCTGTGTGGTCTCCGTCAACGAATCCGTGGACTGACTGAGAAAAAGTAGCTGCCATCTTGAACTTCTTATTAAGCGCAGGTAGAACAAAATACAAGCATTGAAAGCTTACAAACAAAATCTAGTATTAAGTTGTAATTCAAGTGTCAATTATAGGAGACCACACAGATCCCCAGATCCACATATAGGTACATTTCTTTCGGCTCGCGTTATTGGTGTAGTGCACCTTCCAGATGTACGTTATTACTTACTAATTCCATGGTCACGCCAACATTGACGTATTTGACACTGACTATTAGTTAACTCTAAGGGCTCTTTTAGAATGACCAAAGATATAACATTTAATTACTTTGTTCTAAACAGCTTTTTTTATGCTATATTTAAAAATCAAACCTACCACCTACTTTCTATGGATATACCTAGTAATATGCCGAAGTTATCGTAAATAAAAAAAAACACGGTGTATTTGTGTAGGTATATTATATTTATTTATTACATTACGTAAAATTAAAATAATAATAAAATTAATGGGAAACAAACAAAAGCAAAACTATACTAAAAATAACCTTAATAAATTGGCCAGAGTATCTATCGCCGGATAGTTATACTCGTACCCTACTTTATATGTACGGGAGGACCGTTTTTTAATATTTATTCCATTAATTGATGTTAATGCACGGTATAAATATCTATCTGCATACAGAATTTCAGTTTTGCAACTTTGATAGTTTCTGTGAGTGTGACTTACAAACAGATAGACCAACGGACACGGCGGGACTATAAGGGTTCCTAGTTTGACTTCGGAACTCTAAAAAAGCCTCAGACGGAAAACGCTCGCTGTTCTGGTGACAAAATACCTGACAGGCCCTCTATTCAACACCAAAACCAAATCATCTTTGACCTGTTACCGTGTTGTCAACGTTTTGATAGCTCTTATTTACTTGACAGTAATGGCGGCCGAGTAGGAAACAATACCAAATAATATTTGGATTTTACTGCCTAGTTAGAGGCGCTGCTGTAGTGGTACAATAACAAAAATCCACTACATGCATGTAATGTTCCGTTAAAGAAATGTTTGCGCGTATATTGGTCATACAGAGATGCATATTAATAAAACCGGTCTCGATCAACAAAACGCAAGCGCGCAAAGAGCCACCAACATTAACACGGGATTATAGGGTCCTACTTCACACACCGACAGCTTCGTAGCGCGAAACTGTACAGTGTTTTTCAGTGAATAGTGCGCGTCCGTGTAATGCGTAATGTCGCCGTCCGTGGCGTCACTCATGGTAATCAGCAGGGCCCGTACTTTTCATGCCGTTGACGTAAAAATGACGTCACGCTACATACAGTATGATTACAAATGGTTTTATTGTAATTGTATATTAGTCGTCAATCATTTAAGCATCTACAAATGAGTTTAGTAATCTATAGACGTGTAGAAAAATAATTACCTACTCGTACTTCATACGTAAAACGTAAATGAACGAGTCGATATATACATTTTACTAAATGATATTGTTATCACATTTCAAAAATTAATCAGGAAACAGAATTCCTTCTCTCTAACTTGTATCACACCATACTTATTGCTTTAAATCCCATACAGAGAAAATGTTCGTCATCTTCGTTTTCATACTTAATGAAATGTTTTTTTTTATTATTCTTTTTTAAACATTTATTTCTTGATGTTATATTTTGATAACAGAACAATAAACGTTTTTGTCGTGTACGATTAAAAACGGATATTTCTAGCAAATCTCTTGTTGACGACATTGTGCCAATTGATGTTTTTTTTAACAATAGTAAATGTAAACAATAATTAAGACACTATTAAAATCTAAGTAACATATGTTTTATTTAATAAACTGACAATCTATTATTTTTTTGAGTGACAATAAGATAAAATCAGATAGACGTCATGTATGTACTGATTATTTCAAGAATCGATATCTATACTAATATTATACTCGTAAAGCTGAAGAGTTTGTTTGTTTGCTTGAACGCGCTAAGTAATCTCAGGAACTACTGCTCCGATTTGAAAAAATATTTCAGTTTTAGATAGCCCATTTATCGAGGAAGGCTATAGGCTATACAGGGTGTATACGGAGGGGTGGATCCAACGAAGGTCAAAGGTAGGGGACCTCAAGAGCTACCGAATTGACCCCCATGTATGTTCAGCGATTTTCATTTGTTTCAGAGTTACGAGCTTTTTTGTGAAAATTTCAGAAATGTCGGATTTCCGGTATTATTCCTTTGTGGTAGCTAAACTATTCGACCTATCACTGTTTTTTTTTTTGGAAGTAGTCAGATAGCGGACCTAACAAATAACAATGCCACTTTGAGTCATGGCATCATACATTTTACAAGAAAAAATAAAACTCTCAATAATTTGAGCACATTGAAATTTTCCATGAACATTCACAGGTCAAATCTTTTAAATTATCACATAACTTTTTTTTTTGCAAAGTACTTTATAAACTACCTTGGTTTATGGAGAATTAGCCCTGTAATTTTTTTTTAGATAGTCTCACGGCATCACCGTGAAAATAGTATGGAAAGGGAATAAGTAGTAAAAATCACTTTTTAAATATCCAAGTAAAATATTTTTTCAATGAAAAATGAAAACGGAAAATGATATAAAAAGAGAATGTAAGATTAAAACACCAAAATACCTTAAATGTAACGCCTTTATTCCTTAATTGTAATTAATTAAAGTAAGTGTTCAAAACGTCCACCATTATTTGATATACACGCTCTGCACCTTTTTAAAAAAATACTTTTAAGTTTGCGGAATGCCTCTACGTTTTCACTGATAGTTATTTGGGCTTGTGTTAGTTTTACGCGTAATTCTTCAATTGAATTAAACTCAGATTTGTAAACTACCTCCTTGTAAAATCCCCAGATGAAAAAATCAACAGGATTGAGGTCCGGAGATCTTGGAGCCCAAGCTATCGGTCCTCCGCGACCTATCCATCTCTGTGGAAATTCTTGATCGAGATATTGTCTCACAATTCGAGCAAAATGGCACGGTGGTCCATCACACTGAAAGTACATTGTCCTGCGTGTTTCCAAATTAACATCATCTAACATGGAACTGAGGTTCTGTTGTAAAAACGATAAAAAAATATTTCCATTCATTCGACTTGGCAACTCATAAGGTCCCATCAGTTGTCCGTTAAGTACTCCTGTCCACAAGTTAATACTAAATTGGTGCTGGAAACTGTGACGTCGGACCAAATGAGGATTTTGGTACGTCCAAGAATGGTAATTATGCATGTTAAAAATACCTGATCGAGTAAAACATGACTCGTCTTTCCACATTACATTGTTAAAAAAATCAGGATCAGCCTCATATCTGCTTATCATATCTTGACAAAAAGCAACTCGTCGTGCGTAATCAGCCGGTAATAAATCTTGCACCTTTTTGTAGTGGTAGGGATGCATGCCCTCTGAACGTAAAATTTTATGGACAGTTCCATGCGAAAGACCAATATTACGACCAATTACCCTCGTGCTTGTTGATGGATCGCGGTGCACTTCTTCTAAAACGTTGGATATTTGATCCGGGTCTATCGTTGGCACTCCTTCAGATTGAGCAGTTCCAGGTATGCGACCTTCTAAATACGCGTTATGGACGCGTATGAAGACGCGATAGTCAGGATAAGAACGGATTCGCTCTCCTCTTCGTGTAAGTTGTTCCTGGTACATCCTGGCAGCTGCACGAGCGTTTCCTTGAGCTGCACCCTGCACCGTAGCAATAATGCATTTCTGCATACTCTCGTGGGGTATAACTCATTACCTTTTAAATGTAATCACTCAGTTAATTAAATGTGTTATTTTTAACAAGATGCATTAGCTTTTCAATTATTTCAAGAATTATTTTTTCAATTGTTTTCAATTATTATTTTTTTGCTAACCCGGTACTAATGGCCAGTAACATTAAAAAAAAAACTCTTAAATCAACCCTACAAACCAATGTAGGCATTTTTTATTCGTGGATATTTAGATCATTATTATTGTTGTTATTTTGATTAATGTTAAAATTATTACATTTTTTTTAAATAATAGAAATGTATTTTGATGTACTAGTCCTATTTAAAAAATATTTTACTTGGATATTTAAAAAGTGATTTTTACTACTTATTCTTATTTTTATTTATTTTCCATACTATTTTCACGGTGATGCCGTTAGACTATCTAAAAAAAAATTACAGGTCTAATTCTCCATAAACCAAGGTAGTTTATAAAGTACTTTGCAAAAAAAAAAGCTATGTGATAATTTAAAAGATTTGACCTGTGAATGTTCATGGAAAATTTCAATGTGCTCAAATTATTGAGAGTTTTATTTTTTCTTGTAAAATGTATGATGCCAAGACTCAAAATGGCATTGTTATTTGTTAGTACCGCTATCTGACTACTTCCAAAAAAAAAACACAGTGATAGGTCGAATAGTTTAGCTACCACAAAAAAAAAAATACCGGAAATCCGACATTTCTGAAATTTTCACAAAAAAGCTCGTAACTCTGAAACAAATGAAAATCGCTGAACATACATGGGGGTCAATTCGGTAGCCCTTGAGGTCCCCTACCTTTGACCTTCGTTTGATCCACCCCTCCGTATACACCCTGTATATCATACTCACATAAACCAAAGCGAAGCTAGGGCGGGTCGCTAGTAGGTTAACTATTAGAGGTTGGCATATGATTATAACGAAATACTAATTGGAATGATACTGTATGTAGTGTGACGTCATTTTTGCGTCAACTGCATCAAAAGTACGGGCCGTGGTAATCAGCTAGATAATTGTGTGTATACAAAGGAAAACCCGGGCGAGAGCATATCTGGCCATTCACAGTGTAGGGTTCCGAAACTGTTACTACACAAAAACTATCTCAAATGAAAAAGTGCACCAGCAACGCAGAGCGTATCTTCATGGCACTTACGTCCTTTTGTTGAGAAGCGCAATTACTAGAAATCGGTATATATCCGATCATTATTTTCGTTAATAGTATTTAATAAGCGTTCTTTTTTCTTAGTTTTTGCACATATGGATTAAAAGATAAAGGGGGACACAATTTATGCAACTTTCGGAGCAATTATTTCTGAAAATATTCACCTTATTAAAAAAACTACTACATGTACAGAGTGCCCACCCTAGAAATATTTAAATTTGTTATTTAACTCCCAAACTAAGTAGCGGCTTCAACAAGACACGTGTACTCCAAATTTCATCAATGTACCTCATGTAGTTTTCGAGTAAAATACCTGTCACATTCGGGTGGACGGAAGTACATGACGAAACTATAGTGGTTCCGTTTTTACCATTTTGGCTACGCAAATTACGCAACCCTAAAACTCAGAAAACAGTGAATTTTAAGATTTTAATAATTTTCAATTTGATTAGATCATAAATTACTTGCTTTGTGTAAATAATAAAAGTTCACAATTTATTTATTTTTATCTTTAATAGCAAAATTGTTGTAAGTAGCAGAAAAAAAAGAGACTTGTTTTAATTTCAGAATATTATACGTTCTTAGCCCACGATGCTAAATCGGGAGTTACTCGAGCGATTAGATGATAAATAAAAAATACCTTTTCATCGGTGGGGGAAGCGACTATAGATTTTCAAAAAATGTAAAATATCTGTTGCATGGACATACTCGAGCGCGTCAGATAAATAATAATAATAATAGATATTGACATCATCCATGCCCTACGTATTTAAAAAAAATTACGTATGTTATCTGATAGTTTCCATGATGGGGGCGACCGTAACGACCGTAACGGTTAAAAATGAAAAAAAAAAAAGTGTTCCAGCGCGTCAGATTTTCAAAGGGGATGTTAAATGAACCTTAAAAAAAACTCTTATGTAATAATCTGACGATTTAGATGTGACGCAAACTCTCGGTCATTATTGGAATGTGTAAAAAAATCTTCATTTTGAAATACTCAAGCGCGTCAGATTAAGATATAACATATGGTTCATCTTTATGCCCTAGACGTGCTTTCTCATAATCTGACGATTATCTGGAGGGCTTCACCTAATCTGACATTTTCTTTATTTTTATTTTTTATTTTTTTAAATCATTGAACTTAGGTAATTGAAAATCTCAGGAAATAACCCTAAAAACATACACTTTTCTATTGAATTTAGGGTTCCGTAGTCAAACTACGAATCCTTATAGTTTCGCCATGTCCGTCCATCCGGAGCCTAGCTCAGAGACCCTTAGTGCTAGAAAGCTGTAATTTAGCACGAATATACATATTAGGCCCACCAACAAAGTGGTAAAATAAAATGGTGGGTTTTTTTTTTTGTGTACCTCCCACGTAACCCTACATGTAACGTGGGGATGTATTGTTTTTTTCGTCTACCCCATAGTGTTGGGTGTCGTTGGCTAGGTCTTTCAAAAATATTGCTTGTTTACTGGTTTACTAGAACAGCTTTTTGATCATGGGATCCCTTTATGAAATATTAAGCTTTAAAGCGCTAATTTTTGTTAGTGTCAAGTGTGTGTCCCCCTCCTTACAGCCACAACTACAAATAAAATCTGAAAAACATATTCAATGAAAGCATAGCATATAGGTATCACGTAGCTGCACGCATTAAACTTTATCGATGATTTTTTGTTACTTAGACTTGTGGAAATCGTCAGATTATATAAAAACAATTTCAGCAACGCTCGAGAATGTCGAGATGACATTTTTTTTACAACTTTGTAGCCCTCCCCCTTTTTTACGTCACTCTCAAATTGTTCGATTACTGGAATATACACTTTTTAGCATGTAATTAACTCACCCTACCTTAATCTGACGCGCTGGAGAATTTCAGATGATCATTTTTTTTTACTAATTTGATTTTTTATCGTTGACTGGCGGCCATATATAAGGGGCTTATATTTGGTGGAAGTACATAAGCGCGTACAAGGTATTCCCCTGTATATTCATCTGCCGCGCTGGAGTAAATCCCGAAATCCCCTCTTGGGCTCCCCTACTATAAATACATTTCAGGGTTGTCTACTAAACTTGGCACCCATTTAAATCGTCCTTTGTCGGTGAAATCGACAACCACACCAAAGTTATATATCATACTTAATATTGAACCTGGCTCCTATTTTTTCACATTTATGTTGTTAGTTGGATTAGTATTCATGTTTTATACTGTACTAGCGACCCGCCCTCGCTTCGCTTCGGTTTCTGTAAAACCCGTACATAAAACAGTATCTATTATACATAAAAACCTTCCTCTTGAATTACTTTATCTATTAAAAAAACCGCTTCAAAATCCGTTGCGTACTTTTAAAGATCTAAGCATACATAGGGACAGACAGCGGGAAGCGACTTTGTTTTATACTATGTAGTGATGAAGAGGCGCACTATTATTGTGAATATTATTATTAATATTTAAAAGTCGAGGAATGATGAGTGATAAACTCCAGATAATGGTACTGTAAGAATACATAATTAAATAAATAAAACCACAAAGAAACAAAATTATTTTGAAAGTCATATAAACATCGATTGTTTGCGCGTAAAAAACCTTAACGTTTCCCCTTATCAACGAACTAAACTCACCAACGGTGTCATCGTCAGATGAGGCAGAGGCAAATCCTCCGTAGGATGATGATTGACCTCTGCACGAGTCACTAGTTCTGGAGCCATCTGTGGAAATGCGTTCTGTTGTAATAAACCGACAGTTACATACCTAGTCGGTCGTTAAGTTCTGTCACGAAGGTTTATTACACTTTAAAAAATAAATAAAAGAGTTTCATAAACCTATAGTACAATCAAAAGCTTATTTTATATAGAATAAAGAAGCGTAATTTGTGTTCCTTACTATTACAATAATTTGGTGTACGAGCTTTAAGCATTCCCATTCGGGGCAGGAAAGCATGGGTCAAAACACGCACGACCACGATACTGATAACGGCTACAACTTTTGTAAGAGTTCTCGTATTGAGTCGAAATTTGCGTGACATATTGATCAGACTTTTACCTTTAAATTTTGATACGAATGTATCCCAAACAATTAAAGATCCGCTTATACTCCGGTCAATCTTCATGTCTCATTAAATCGACCTTACGATTTCACATCATACATACATACATACATACATAAACTCACGCCTTTATTCCCAGAGTGGGGTAGGCAGAGGTACAGAATTTCCAACAACTATAAAAACTTTTTGATAATTCTGTAACCACATTTTGCACACTTAGGACACTTAGGCGAAGATGTTTCACATCAATTTGCAGAAATACGAAAACACACCAAATTTCGTGCTTCATAACCTGGTTTTTAAGTGTCGTTAAGATAATAATGCTGGTCTCTGAACATACCCAGAGATGGCTTCACAATATTAAATAAAAAAGTTTCCTGGTTAACAAAGACTAACTTTTAGAGCCTTTTCAAAAAGTGAAATTTTCAGAAAACTCGTGCGTATTTTAATCGGTGCCGGCCGTGAATGTTAAAAGATCGTATCGGAAATTGCGGCGACTATGTGGAATGATGATTAGTTCCTAAAAATTTACTTTAATTAGGCTTTTAAATTTTATTTATTGTAAAATTTAAAAATAAACTGAAGTTACTTTTATTTGAATAAACCTTTGTGACAGAACTTAAGGACCGACTATGTAGTTAGCTTTTAAGATATTTGTGCTTGTTACCAAAACGCAAGTCTGTATGGATGCCTACCCGGAATTCATGGTTTTATCCAAATTCATCGATGGGGTTATTGCTCCCTGGCATAGTCAAATCTGATTGTCCTCTGAACATTATTTGGGTCAATTTACTTTTTATTGTATTGTTAAAGTGGAAATACGAAGATTGCTCATTTATTTATTTATTTATTTTTTATTTATTTATTTCAAAAACAACTTAGGTGGTAGGTATACAAAAAATTTCGCCAAACTGCGGGCAGTTTGTTGGCGAATAGTGCGCTCACAGTCAAGTTAAACCATTTTTGTGTTATACCTACTTCTACAAACCAAATTAAGTACTAAGTTAAATTAAGTAATCTACAAGTACAGCAAATCGTATGCTTAGCTACCCACCTCATCCCACGAAGGCAATGACCCTGACCTATATTATTATGACATCATGTTTGATTACTGTGAGCAAGTCTCCTTCGTGATTTGCGGTAGGCAACCAAACACACCAATATGTTTAAGTATTTATAATATAATAGAATAGGATAGAAATAGTTATATTTAATATTGCTGTATATCTTTATATTATGTATCTATATTATCTAACAGTAATGTTTTTAATCTTTTTTTGAAAATCTCCTTACTACATTCTTCCAAATCTGGGCTTAGTTGGTTAAAAATCTTAGGTATCATGTGTTTACGAGTTCTCTTGCCATAGTAATTATTAGTGTTATATTCTACATATCGTCTTTTAGTGCCTACCCTAAAGTTACGTAACGATTTTCTAGACGTTTTAAATCTGTCATGGCCGTAGTTTTCTATAGATATTAGATATTTTACTTTTTCCTGAACGGGTAAGATTTTTAACTTTTTATACAGTAATTTATAGTTTTGTTTGCAATTGATTTTAGTGTTTTTATCCACCAACACATTTCTAATAATTCTAATCTGGATGTTATATATTTTATCAAGGTACGTTTTAAAAGTAAGCCCGTATGCATTTAAGCCGTAACTAATTACTGACTCGGCTAGCGAGTGGTATAAGGTGTGCATTACTTTCCTGTTTACAATATTCTTTAAACTAAATAATTTTAAAATAATTGCTCGAAGTTTATCGCATACTATATCTATGTGGATGCCCCAATTGAATTTTGTATCTATATTCAATCCTAAATATTTATATTTATCCACAAATTCAATAGTAGAACATTTACAGTCTATTTGGTTCTTATGTAAGCAGTCGTATGTGTGCCCTACAATACTGATGCTGTCGCTCGGGGCCCGTAAGTAGGGGGATTTAATTAACATACATTTGGTTTTTTCTATATTTAGCACAATGCCATTGTCATGCGACCACTTAATTATGTTTACAAAATCCGTCTGCACACACTTTTCTACAATTTTTATGTCCTTATCTGCGTACATTATACATGTGTCGTCAGCATACATATATGTTGAGCAATTCTGGACAACATTACTCATGCTGTTCACATGCATAATATAGCCTACTGGTCCATAAATAGAGCCGGTTGGCACGCCACAGATCACCTCGGCTTCCTCCCCGCTTTTTCCGTCGATCACAGTGGTTAGGGTCCTGTTAGATAGATAGTTTCTAAACCACTCGAGCACCGAACCACGGACACCACATTCTTGCATGGCAACAATGAGCTGTCCGTGATCCAGCGTATCGAATGCCTTTTTAAAATCTATGTATAAGGTTACTATGTACTTTCTATTATTTAAGTGCTCATTAACCTTATCCGTGAACTCGGCTAAAGCGGTTGCAGTGCTGCGCATACGTCTAAACCCGTGCTGAGCCTCAGATATTATGTTGTTCTTCTCTAAGTATTTACTTATTTGTGACACAATAACTTTTTCTACCATTTTATTAATCACTGACAGCATAGCTATGGGTCTATAGTTTGAATAGTCTAAGTGATTACCCTGTTTGTATATAGGTCGGATTATTGATTTTTTTAACTGGTCCGGGTACATACCTGTCGATACGCAGATATTTACAAACTTTGCCAAAATAGGACTTATGTTAATTTTTATAATTTTTAAGTCTTTACTCCTTATACCATCCAGTCCCGGGGATTTTCTGTTGCTTAATTTATCTATAATTTTTTCTATATCCTTTTCTGACACTTTTTGATAACGGAATGATACGTCGCTCTCATTAACATAATTTTCCCGAATTAAGAATTTTTCGTTACAATTATGTTTAATATTTTGAATTTCGGAGGTAAACGTTTTGGCAAAGTTTGTACACACCGCCTCAATAGATGTGTATTTACCTAAATATTTATTTATAACCTCATCTAAGTTTGGCTTTACATTGCCTAGCCATTTATTTATTGTAGCCCACAATTTTCTCAAATCATTTTCACATTCTTTAATTTCGTTTTGCATATAGTTTTGCTTTGTTAAGTAAATATATTTATTTGTTAAATTTCTAAACCTCGTGTAATCCAGTCTAAATGTTAAATTTTTAGGACTAGATTTCCATTTTCGAAACAGTTCATCTCTACGTCCTAACATATTGCTTAAATTTTTAGTTATCCAAGGTTGGGTGATTCTATTACTATTATACAACTTTACTGTTTTAGACTTATTATATATTGTGTTAAAAATTTGGTAGATTTTCTCATACATTATCTTCGGGCATTGAATGTTACACACTTCCGACCAGTCTATTTTTTGTAACTCCGTCTCGACTAAACTATTATTAAGTATACGCACTTCACGGGTCTGCTGTCCTATGCCGTTTATATTTCGCGTTCCGCTTGTACCGACCGCATCACTCGTAGATATGTTGACTCCGACGAGATAGTGGTCCGACACCTTGCACGTGAGCACGTGTGCGCCGGCAGGCCGCAGGTCCCCGGCCGCTCGCACCCACACATGGTCGAGGCATGACGTCACAAGCTGCCCGTCCAGTATCTCCTCCCGCATGCATTCGTTGATAACGCATTCCAGGGCACGACCACACAGGGCGTTTTTGTAGTTTTCTGTGATGTTATCACTTATCAATATATTAATATTTATGTCTCCTATAATAATGATGTTGTCGGTCCTTGGAATATTTCTTAATAAACTATCCAGCTCCTGTATAAAACCAGTTTTGCTAGTACTTGGAGGTCTATAAATTGCACATATATGAAGTGGGTTCTGGAAGTTCTTAATTACTATGTGTACTATTTCAGATGCACATGAACGAGTTCTTAGTTTTTCAATCAACAATTCAGTCTTCGTGTATATTAGTAACCCGCCACCTCTTCTATCCTCACGCGTTCGCGTGTATACATTATATCCCTCCAAATTGTATAAAAAAAGTTCTTCCTCTTTTATGTTAATCTCGCTTAATATTATGATATCTATTAAGTTATTACAGGTCTTGATCATGCATTGAAATTCATAAAAAAATTTCCTCATTGATCTAATATTTAAGTGTACTATTTTGAGTTCATTCTTCGCATTAGTTATATATGTACTCCAGCTATGTATGTCTTCAAATTTTCTATACCGAGTTGTACTCTCATTTATGTTATTTAATATATCGTTGAATGTAAGGCTTGGGGGAAATCATGTAGTGTGTAAGCGCCCACTAACGTGCGGCTACCTTATCTTCTATCGCTAGTATTTTGTGCTGATAACAGTTTCCCTATATCCGCATCCGATTTAATGTTAATTATCTTCGCCTTTTCATCTTTCTTGACCAACACTCTATGATTTTGCACCCAGATAAACTTATATATGCTTTTCAGAGAAGTTTTAGTATTCCAGAATAGAATACGCATTTGTCTCGTCATGTTTTCGTTTATGTAGACGATTTGCTTGTCTTCAACTGCCAGTAGATCTTTATTCGTATACCTAGTCTTCCTCTGCATGAGCCATTCATTTTTAGCATGCAAGGATGCGAGCGTTACCACAACGGGGCGCGGGCGCGGCTGTCCGCCAGCAGCGTCCGCTTTTTCTCGCCCTACCCTCTTTGCGTTTTCTATTTCATTTGGATTTAACCGCATCTTCTCAGCTATTTTCATGACAGTTCTTTTCGTATCTTCTTTTTCTTCATGGTATAATCCTATAATCTCAATTTCTTTCTCAATTTCCTTACTTTCTAGTTGTGTGATCCTCTCTTCCAGGGTTTCATTCACTCTCTGCAGGTTGATATTTTTATTCTCCAGCGCCGATATCCTCTTCTGAGCACTCTCTTTAAACTCTAACATTTCTTGATACTGCTCTGAGTAGAAATCAACGGTCTCCTTCAGTTCTTCCAGTTGACTACTAAGGTTAAATATAATCTCGAGTTTTTTATTGACCTCACTGAGGACCGATTGCACCGTAGCCTTACTCACGTCGATGGCCAGCTTGGGTGGTTGGAGTTTAGGACTGTTTTCTCCTCGAGCACATCTTTCACACATTTCACTGGTTTTAAACTGGTCTAGGTTAGAAACACATTTTTTATGATATACTCCACCACACCGTCCTTTGCACTGTAGGGTCTCATCTTTTTTTATTGAAACAAAAAGTTTACATTACGCGCACTGCACCATTTTTACCCACAACGGTACGGAGACGGTATTTATTTTTACACTTTATAAGTACGTAATTCAAGTAAAGTATAACACTTAAATATCGCGCATCCACACGTCCGCACGCTGAGCGCATCCGCACGGGACTCAACCAACGATTTAACCAAAGTCGGTAAGTAATCTTTTGACCGCAACGTTAGATGGATATTTAATTGCGACAACGCAATGCAACTACCTTAAATATTAGAAATAGTAGTTGGAAATAATATTTCTGTGTAAAGGAGACTTCCCTTTATTTTTAAAAAATATAAACTGTATATTTGTGCATTTTGAAAAATCATCTGTCTCAACCGGGACTCGAACCGGTCTAATGCGGTAAAATAACATGCCGTATTTTATGATGCAGGTAGAAAAGTTTACCGATATGGTTCATTTATCTCTAAATAACAAACTCAATCAAAATAACGGGATGCCATGAATACTAGCAATTACCAATTAACTTGTGTAGGTTATGACCAGGGAGCGTACTTTTGGTGCCGATGACGGGCCGGTGACGTCAAACTACATATAGCATGATTTTATATTAGTATTGAATGAGTATTGACTACCTACTTATCAACCTCTTCGGTTTACTGATATTGACACTTAGGACATATATTAAAAACATAATTAAGTGACACATGACATTTTTATTAGAAGAAGATGGTTAGAGCCAATAATTAATTAATTAATTCGTAACAATCATTATTGCATTGCTATTGAATTACCTAATTCGCAATGGAATCTGTAAATGCATATTGTCAGGAGTTTCCTTGTCTGGTAGTAAATAGTAAACAAGTTTATTGCTCCTGCTGTGAGAAAAATTCAACATCAAAAGTAAGTAACATTGAAAAGCATTTGAAAACAAAGAGCCACTTAGAACGAGAAGGAGAGAAAAAAACACAATATGTTTTTAACATGGATTTAACTAATTTTATGATAGCTTCAAATATTCCTTGGAAACAACTAGAAAATAAGAACTTTGTCGATTTCCTTAAAAAATGCATTGGTGGGAATTATGCAAATACGGTGAATATACCGTCAGAATCAAACCTAAGATTACGGTATTTACCAAAAAATTATGACGAAACTTTCACTTCCATACGGCAAGATATTGGTAATTCCTATATTTACGTAAGTGTAGATGAAACAAAAGACCAAACACAACGAAATGTTGCTAATGTTATCGTTGGAGCACTTAAGGGGACCAATTCAAGCCGACCTCATATAATCGCTTGTCAAGTTCTTGAAAGAACGAATAATGAAACTATTAAGGATTTGATAGTTAACTCATTAAAAAATCTCTTTCAAAATGACAATTATCACGAAAGAGTGGCGTTATTGCTTACTGATGGAGCTGCTTATATGATAAAGGCAGGCCGGACACTAAACAGCCTTTTCAACATGACACACGTAACTTGTGTAGCCCATGGTCTCAACCGTGTCGCGGAGACAGTGCGAGGCTTATTCGACGATGTGAATGAATTAATATCAAGTATAAAATCGGTATTTTTAAAATCCCCCTCAAGAGTGAGAGTATTAAAACAGCTTTACCCTGACATGCCAAAACCACCACGACCGATTATAACAAGATGGAATACGTGGATTGAGGCCTGCATGTACTACAGAAAATATTTGGAGGAGATCACTAATGTTATTAATGCTCTAAACGAAAGAACAGCGGTTAAAGTAAGGCGTGCAAAATTAGCAATTAAGAAACCAAATATAAGACAGAATATATTTTTCATAACGGAAAATTGCACCGTTTTGGTTGAATCCACTCAACATATGCAGAACTCTAACATTTTGCTGACAGAGTCATTGGATGTGATTAAAACTGTAACAGCAAAGCTGTCCAAGATTTGTTTACATGAAAAAGGAAAAGACATATATAGAAAACATATATTAGTATTAATGAAAAACAAGGGACTACGAACTATGGAAAAAATTGCCGCCTTAAATGATAACAAGGAAATGTATCTGAATGAAACCACAGAAAAAATGGATCTTTGGCCTTGTTTAAAGTATGCTCCAATTACATCGGTTGAAGTTGAAAGGTCATTTTCAATTTTAAAATGGATTTTTTCCAGCACGCGGTGTCATTTGACTCCGAGAAATATAGAACAGATTCTAATTATTAATTATGAATCGAAGTTTAATAATGTCCGTAATAACTAACTGTATATAAACTGTATAAAATATCATATCCGTAAATTACTAGCTGTATAGAACTGTACACATATAATTACAAATGGTAAGCAAAAATTAGTTAGTCTTCAAAAATATATCGTTTTACATATAATTAACCTTTTTTCATTATTTAAGTTGTACCTAACTGGCACATAAGAAAAAAACCTTTATTAAAAATAAAAAAAAAACAATAACAAAACGTGTATAATGAATATAGAATTACCTACCTATTTCTAAGAACCAAGATGTGTCGATCTGTGTTATTTTATTTATTTAAGCGGGAAATTGGAACCGTTATCCAGAATGTGCGACTTAATAAAGAAAGGCCAGCAAAGATATTTATATGAATCTTATACTTAGCTCAAATGACAGTGAAGATACAGAGTTCGGTCTGAATTTTAAACGTGCTGCAATGGTGTGCTTCGAAATGCGTCGGAATTGCATGTTTTGTTTTATCATTGACCTTTTATGGGTAGATTAAACTGTGTGCATTTTACACTATTAAATATGTTTTGTGTATCGTGTTGTAAGTTATTTAAACGTTTACATTAGCTATCACGTTAATTTAAATCATTATTTGACTTAGTGCTTCACCAAACGTTAAACGGACGATTAGAGCTTTGACGGATGACAAAATGCCGAATGGTAAGGGTCAGCTAAGAAATCAGTCAGTTAAATTAGTTGGTGAACAACGATATTTATACATAACGTAAATTTCAAGCATCCTATATCTGAAATTGCGTCATCGGCCTGTCATCGGCACCAAAAGTACGCTCCCTGGTTATGACGATTATTACCTATTCACAATACAAGTAATTCTTAATTTTCACGATCTTTATTTCATTCATGGTATGTGTTTGTTGTAAACGATCAATCTGAAAGACCCTTTCGATTTTCATCTTTAAATACGGCATGTTATTTCTGTCAAATTTGACCTGTTCGATTCCCGGTCAAGTCAGAGGATTTTTCATAAATCCATAAATGCAGTATTTATTATTTTCTAAAATAAAAGTAGGTCTCTATTGTGTTAAATTTGCTATTTCCAATACAACATTAAAAAAATTTTTTGAGGACCTTTTAGACTTGTTTTGGGTGGGAGCTTATATGAATTAAATAAATATTTGAATATCCTAAAAACAGTGCGAATTACACACAAATTACATTATTATTAGGTGCCTTAGGAAATTTATTTAATTTATAAATTCGTTTAAAACGAAGGAATGTTTAATTGAAGTTATCGTAAATAAAAAACACGGTGTTTATAATCTTGTTTGGGATTGTGTATCTAATATACTGGGTGTCCCAAAAATTAACGTTATACCACCTAGGGCTGATAGATCAGCTAAATAGCTATCGATTTAACCCCTATCTATGTTTTTTTGTGACATGGACAAGGTAAGGGAAAAATTACACAAAATTAAGGTTAAAATGATCAATATCTCCGAAACTAGTAAAAATCGCTTTATATACACAAGTATGGCTTAAGTCGATAGATTTTTTAGCTGCTCTATCAGCCTTAAGTGGGTTGTTGTTGGTTTTTGGGACGCCTGTATACTAAATCAATGCCCGTCTCGATATTTTCCGACTAAATAGAAATAAAACATAGAAAGAGATCAAACATACACAAACACAAATACTAGTACATAAATTCAATCGGGATTTAACCATGCTTAATTTAATTTTACAACGATTAATCGACACATACAATGCTGCAGACGAAATCATATAAAAAAAGAAACGTAAGGGAC
This sequence comes from Acleris laterana, assembly GCA_963966035.1. NCBI lineage: Eukaryota > Metazoa > Arthropoda > Insecta > Lepidoptera > Tortricidae > Acleris > Acleris laterana. Next base: position 47,979,449 of record OZ014438.1, read on the forward strand.
ATGTATGTAATAGATTAGTTTCAGATAATTTCTTACGATTTGCCGGCAGGATAGTTTTGACAGCTGAAATTGAAAAACAAATATTTATCAAAAGCTTTAACAAGAAACCGGACAAGAGCATGTCGGATCATGCTCAATGTAGGGTGTTCCAACGCCACCGTTACTACAAACACAAAAAACTATTTTGAACAAAAAACAAGGTTGAACTCGTTTCGATTTAAAGTTATTTATTTGGTGCCGTCGTAGATGACTTTTATTAGGTATAATCAAACACTTTAGTCGCCTGTATTTCAAGAACCAATTAAGTATACTTAGTTATGATAATTTTCGTTATAATTATATGCTTTCATTTAAGATGTAAGAAAAACGTATAGTTTCGGCTGTAACAGCTACAAAACCAGAAGTAATAAAAATCTGGAAAACATCTTTAATGAAACCACATCATCTAAAAAGTTATAAGAATATAAAATGGTTTTAATATAGGTACATTCTTTACACTTTGTCGCGGGTTATCTTTAGCAAATAAACTTAAGTTACCGGTGGTAAGTTACCTTTTTTTAAATCGCGAGTTCGCACTTTTTGATGGCACACTTCGGTATCCTTACAGCTTTGCGACACACAGACGATTTAGGTAAGAAGTTTACTTAAACCGCCATTAAGCACAATAGGCTAATGTCCTAAAATAATCGAATTAGTTCGTCATTTACATTATCAAAAAATATTTATCTTTTTTTTTTCTTTTGTCGATGAAACAAAAAATTACGAAGATAAAGTGCGTTGAAGTTTCGCGTGACGTCACGCCGTGGCACACTTTATACCACGTTGTGAAGTCACGAACCCCCACTCCCGAACTTTGATGAGTGTTATGTTCGTCAATTTTAATTAATTTGATGAAGCAAAAAATACGTGTTTAATGTTTTTTGATTATCTTACTGACGGAGGACAGACGGACTCGTTATTATTATTTTTTACCCAGGACGCACCCCTATTATACCATCCCGCGTTTTTCGCACTGATGCGAAGTCCTCGTGTATTCATTCAGATCATTGAATACGAGCATCACTTTGCAGTAGGTAAAGAAATTTTCATATTTGTTTCTGTACTAATATTGAATCTTTAAAGTTACAATAATCTTTAACAGTCATGTTTATAAATTGTAAATAGTATTTAAATAAGTTATAAATGTACTCCAATACTTAGACCAACTATACGATAATTAATAACAGAATCTGCTAATGACAACCAGTTGAAACTGTGGTCTATTATTAGCCCAAGGTAGGTGTACTCTTTTACTGTTTCGAGATGGCTACGCACATAATGGGCACTACCTCCATGCAAGCACGAGTGAGGCTGAAGCTAACTAAGCAACGATTTGCGATACGTGTACCTAACTGAGCAAAAACAGTTGAAGAAAGAGTGGCTACATTAATAAGCGAAAACCTAGCAATGGAGTGGCTACATTGCATAAAGCATACATTGCGTTTTAAGGAGCGCTTAAGGTGGCTACACTAAGACAAACCATTATAAGCGATTTCGCTGGGAATTCCCCTGTAATTCGCTGTACGCTGAACGCAAAAGATTCGCAGTGAGTTCCCACCAAAGTGGCTACATAGCAGCGAATAGATCGCAAACGCATCAGTATTTTAGAAATTTTAAAACATTTTTGATTAAATTCAATTTATTGTAAAAGTTAGTGCAGTACCTAACCCAGATAATATCTATATATTTTTTCTGACCAGTTCTTAGGCCTACGTTATTGAAAAAGGTAAATAATGCCTACTCAGGCAATTTTGGATTTTCTTGCAGTAAATCGAAGGACTCTATAGTGCCCGGCCGTTATGAAGTCAATCCTGACACATTGCACAACTATGAAGTTCCTGATTATTGTCAATGTGAACCTCAGGAGAAAAATGTTAGACTTGCTTGTTGCGTGTGACAGAATAGTGTGGCAACAATACCACACAATATGTATATCGATTCGCGTTAAAAAGTTCGTATAGCAAAAATATTGTCTATGATATTATGCATTAATAAAAAATATTTTTTTTATAATCAAATTAATTCTAGGTAATATTCTATTTCATTAATAACACCAATATTATAAAGAGGTAGGATTTGAATAAATGCGTACCTATGTTTCTTTATTAGTAACCTCTATAAACATAACTTTTTTCAAGGTTGATGTCTATCTACCTAGAGAATTAAAACTTTTTGTATTTGAAAGCAAATTTATTTTTTCGTTTTTCATACTTCCTGTCAATCAATTTATAGAACGTCAAAATAATAAAACGATTTGTATTGCCTTGAGATTGCTTCCAACGGTTGATAATTTTGTGACTGGTTTTGCCTATAGATACTGCTTCACCCCCTGACCCCTTGCTTGTTATCTTGGAATTCGAAAACGCTTACTATTTGGACTTGCTAAAATGCCGAAACGATCGAAGAAATTCGTTCTTAACAGTCAGTCTCGTGAGATTGTCATACGTGTTCGTAACTATTTTGAACGAGAAGCTCAAAACGGCGGACCGATATTGCCCGTGACATCGGTGTTGGATCGAGTTGCAGATGCTCTCGATATCAGCAAAAAAACTATCATAAAAATCACAAAAGAAAAATTGGGTGAGACTGGCATGGAAGATAACGTTCTACATTCTCCCAAAAAGAAAAAAACAGCGAAACTTACCGACATAGATAATTTTGACGTTGACGCTATCCGTAGTCATATTTACAAATATTACTCACGTAAAGAGTACCCAACTTTATCGAATTTAGTGCAGACATTAAAAGAAGCTGGCTTATTTTCCGGATCAGAAAAATCACTGTCAATGATATTAAAAATTATTGGATTCCGATACAAACAATGCGACAAACGAAAGGTGCTAATGGAAAGATCCGATATTGCCATGAAAAGGGTTGATTTTTTACGCGAGATAAAAACCATAGAAGATTGGGATAATGTCGTTTTTTTGGACGAAACGTGGCTAAATGCCAATAAACTGTGGAATGGATATTACTCGCAATGCTATACGCATGCATCATTTGGAAGACGAGGCCATCCTTATTTTCTTGTAGACATTGTGTTTATTTGTGATTTTTGGTACTTTAATCGGACTTTGGCAAGATGGAACTGCACTATACAAGGTGTTACAAAAATACCCGTAAAGCCGAAAGGGGGTTAAATGGTGCCTTATAATAAGTCCATTTACAATATTTGAGAACCGTACTAGCACCGTATGACTTACCGGCAAAAAAAATAAAACCATTATTGTTTTCATTGATGTGCAAACCCTATTTCAGTAAAATTAAAGAGTAAACTACGCAGAATGTTCATGTAAATTTTTACCTAATTCGTGAAACCATCAAGAGACATACTAACAAAATGTACAGAATTCGATTAGATAGATATTACAAGTCGAGTTTTGGAAGATTTTAAAACACCTAACCTTACGAAGAAACCTAAACTAACACTTACTTTTTCGTAATGAACGTCAAATTTACAGGAACGGCTCAAAGTGAGCTCCACCTTGTTCAATGCACACCTCGCTCGAGATATGGCTTTGAAACTATTAAAGTTGACAATTATTAAATTGGTAGGTAGGCCACTCTGTTAAAATAATCTATGCTAACTCCGGTTCCCTGACATGACAGCTTACTAGGGTTGACAAGACAATTTTTTTGGCTTTGATAATTTATTATATTTTTACGGGGTATTTTGTAACACGTTGTATAAACTGTGGAATTGATATTACTCGCAATGCTATACGCATGCATCATTTGGAAGACGAGACCATCTTTATACTTGTACACCAATGGGTTGCTCCTCTTGTGGTAAATACTATGTTTTTTTGATTAGCACAATTACACTTTATATGTTGTATGAAAGAAACGAAAAAACAGGCTTTCACCATTAACTTTCACAAGAGGGTATGTTAGCTGGTCGAGGAATCAGGAACGTTTAGAACCACCTGCACACATTCTAGATGATATAATAGTTATTTATGATGATGAAGATGATGAATAAATGAAAAACCATGTAAGTATAGTTTTAATTTACTGCATCTATATACTCGTAAACATAATATATCCCTCCAACTTCCTTCTACAGGGTCTATTGTATCACAGACCAATACATACTGACCCATATGATAGCCCTTTGTATTTTTAATCATGTTTTTATAATAATATTATTATCATCTTCAGTGTTCGGAATTTTCACGGCAAAACAAAAGACTGTCGCAAATTTACTAGGTTAAGAAATAATTTTTCATCGATATCGAGAATTACTATGGAATATTTTATAATTTAAAATAATATGCAAAAAAAACAGTAATTCACAGATTATTCAGTGTAAAAGTTATTATTTAAGCCTTAACGACATCTTGGTTTTAATTTTTTTTTGACGTCGAGTGAAGTGGAACGATCATACAACCAGGGATTGAAAACCGGTTTATTTTCCGTAGCGGTTAAAGCCACACTATGAGAGCCTAACCCATAATAAAGGTTACGCTCACAGGGAGCGAAATGCATCTACCGGTTAGAGAGCGCTCCTTCCGTGTGAGCCGAGACAAGGGTGAATGACGGAAGCGCTCTCTAACCGGTTATAACCGGTAAATGCATTTCGCTCCCTGTGAGCGTAACCGTAACCGTAATCCGTTGGAACGTAACCCAAATAATTAACCGGTTTAACCTAAATAAATACCGGTTTATTTGTAACCGGTTACAATCCCTGCATACAACTGGTACATAAATGGCTTTATAGTGATAAACGGAACCGTTTACTCCCAGAGAACGTCGAAAAATTAATGACTATCTACTCTTATCACTATCAGAAACCAAATAAAATGGCATGTGCTGCTGTGTGTACTGATGTGGATTTTGAAGAAGAAATTGAATCTGTTTCGATATAACTTTACACAAACCTAATGTATTTTATAATATATTTATATTTATTTGGTGGACCATTATTTATTTTACCATCATCGATATCGATGAAAAAAAAATTCTTACCCTAGTAAATTTGCGACAGTCTTTTGTTTTGCCGTGAAAATTCCGAACTCTGATCATCTTGCACAAGCTTAACATCTATACCATGATAATTTTATGCTCCTTTAAATATAACTTATCAGAGTATTCCTGGAGTTCTTCTTTATCTACTTACTTTGATTGATATAGAAAACCGTCCATATCTCTGCTTCTTCAAAGACCAGGCCTAAAATTGTTAAACTGAAAATATCCCATGATCTACAAAACGGCCTAAACATCATTAGTGAACGAACGGCCCAAGACTACATGGATGTTCGCCGATCTCCTTTCTTCTAAAATAATGTTTTATCTTTTAAAAAATATTTATTTTAGGTTTGTCGTGGTATTACTACTATGAAAACTAACTCTTAGTGGGATTCTTTGATATTGATGATACTTTAGATGCAAAGTTGTAGCGACTGCCTATATTAAACGCGCAATGGAAATAAAACCTCCTATTATGATTATAATCATTATTATTATGTGCATATAATATGTGTATATAAAGCCTGTACCGAAAAAAAACTGTAAATTTCAAATAACTATAATTTTTATTCCAAACAAGATAGCTATTATTTTCTTGCTGTCATAAATAAGTGTCATTCTTACCTTAGCCATTGCTATATAAATTACTCGGATATCTGGAAAAACTTACTTTCGACAATTAATAGAAAACAGCGCCGCGAAATGGTCGTTTCCAAATGGCGTGAAAATCCGCAACGTCCTACGAGTCTTATCGCCAAAGACCTGAAGTTACCGCGAAGTTCTGTGGATTTTATTTTGAAGAACTATTTTAATACATTGTCTCTTGAACAGAAGCCCGGAAGTGGTAGACTTCAAGGGCCAAGTGACCCTAGGCTTGACAAAAAGATAATCAATTGCATAAAGCGGAATCGAAGTATGTTCGTCAGAGATATTGCCAAAAAATGTGGCACAAATGCATCTATGGTGCAACGAGCTAAGAAAAGAGCAGGTATGCAGACCCGGAAGAAAGTTAAGACGGCAAAAGTGACCGAAAAGCAGCGTTCTGTAATTAAAAGCCGAGCTCGAAAACTATACGATTTCCTTGGCACAACAAAATCACATTTAATAATTGATGACGAAACTTATACCAAAACTGATTTACAACGCTTTCTGGTCCACAATACTACACGGCGGGTAAAGGAGAAACTCTTCTCGAGTCTGAAACAACTGTTAAGATTGGGAAATGCGACGAAAAATTTCTCGTATGGCAAGCTATCTGTGAGTTTGGCGACAAAAGCTCCATTTTTGTCACAAAAGGTACCGTCAACAGAGAAATATACATAAAATAATGCCTTAAAAAGCGGTTGCTGCCATTTGTGAAGAAGCATAACGTCCCTACGTTATTCTGGCCTGATCTAGCCCCAGCCCACTACGCTAAGGACACGATAAATTTCCTCAAGGAAAATCATATCCCTTTTGTACCCAAGGAACTGAACCCACCAAATGTCCCACAGTGCCGCCCAATCGAGCGTTATTGGGCTCAAAATAAGGGAATTTTAAGAAAGACGGGTAAAGTGGCCAAAAATATAGACGACTTCCGCAAAAAATGGAATGCTGCAGCCAGAAAAGTTACAAAATGCTCCGTAAAAGCTGATATGGAAGGCGTTCGAAAGAAGCTGTACCACGAGTACAAAAAGTATTCAAATTAAAAAAAAACTTACAATTAACTTAGCTGAAGATAGGATTTTAATTTTGTTATACTAATATATATTGATATCTACCAAAATTATCGTTATTATTTCATTTGAAATTTACAGTTTTATTTCGTTACACCCTTTATATACAGTATGTAAATGAACGAAAGGCAAAGAATTAAACCCGTCAATGTTTCATCATTAAATTTAAGAGCTAGGGCTAGGCTCTTGTCGGTGAAGTAATTGCCACTTTTCTCTACTCTGTGCTAGCTTTTTCACCTCCTGATACGACACGACATTGGCCTTCCGTCAATGTTTAGGCGAGAAAAATGGATGTGGTACCTAATTTAATGAAATCAGGAAACTTTTTACTGATAGTGTAAAAAAATAATAATAATGTAATAAAAATGTAACTCCCTGTCTCATTTGTTTACAATCTTATCAGTGACAACAACGTAAACGTCATAATGTCAGTTAAAGTATAAAGGTGTGTGCACATTCACGTATTAAATGCGACGCAGTTCTATGTGTCGTCCGCCGTTATGTACACATCTCTGCAAGCGACGACATGTTGGAACCATGTCTGTACGTTGTGACTGAGAGGTAAGCTATCAACATAGCGACTGAGAGGTCCGTTAAGCACTTGGAGATACCGCTCAGCGTTTGTTGTGCCAATTATGAACACTGGCCCAATGATATCGGTGTCTCTTATACCGGCCCATACATTTATTGACCACCTGGTTTGATGAGACAGTTCGCGACCCACGTGTGGATTTCGAACTTTCGGAGCCTAATGATGGACAACCCGTCGATTCCACATAGTATTCCTTGTAAAGAGGTTCTCATCACTCCAAATACATCACGCCCAATTAGCATACTCAACCAGTCTGGGATAATCGTCAGGTTTCAACGCTCGAACCTTAGTTACGGAGAAAGGATGTTGCCGATCGCGTTTTAGTATTTTGTGTACGAGGGAGTGACTCAAGCCTAAATTGCGTCCTGCTCGCCTAGTACTAGAACCTGGTTGGTTTTGAAAATGATCCAATACCTGATCTTCCCGCGTAACATGAACACGTTGAGGACCACCTGAGTTACCACCACGTTATTTCTCAGCCGTGTAATGGCATTAACAATGACACGAGCATTACTTGGTTGCCTTCTTGTAGGATACCTCTCGGAGTACAAGCGGAGCGCTGCATTCCCATTGCCCCTGCACTCTCCGTACGCAAGGATCATATCCATTATCTCAACCGCAGTAAAATTTAAAGGCATTATTATTGCAATTACGATTTAAATTTATATGACGAAAGTGAAGGATGTCAAATATAAAATTGAAAGAAAATACAATTTATTGGTAGCCTAACCTTTTTGTTATGAAAAAAAATAATCTGTCGTTCTATGGTTTGAGACAATCATGACAGAGCAAAAATGTCAGAGACGATGTTTATTAGTCTTTGTTATTTATTTACACATTTTAGATCAATTTGTTCTACTGGTCAATCAGTTTCTACGCCGAGCAACAGCTTTGCAACTGCTGCAACAGCCAGAATACGTCATCGGCAGTTAGGTAATGGTCACTCAATCATAGTAACCGGTTGCCACTACAAAAATTGGATTGGATTGCTTAAAATTCATTGTGCAGTGCGGTTAAGCGTGAGTGTTCTAATGTTAACTTGATACGGTAATGTAGTCATAGTTGAAACTGTAATAGCCTGATATGCAGAATTAGATTATTTGTAAATACCTAGTTTGTTTACTTTAGTTATGAAGTGATAAGTGATAACTAATGTCAAACTTACATCACAGGATGTTATTAAGCTCGTTAACCGACTGATGAGAAAGAGGTTAAGTTATTACATTTAGTAAAATTATAAACAAAAAAAGTGATTGGATTAAAACAAAAAGTGGTTAATTGTATTATACCCGTTTTTAACATCCACCGGTTTTAAGGTTGGCCTTTCGTTCAGTTACATACTGTATACAGGGTGTTTGGCAGTCGGGTGTAGGGGTTTTAAGGGATGATAGTAAGGGTCATTCTGAACATTTTTGACCACATTTACTATTATGCTAAGTTTCACGGTTTCCGAGATATTGATCATTTTAATAGGATTTTTTGTCATTTTTCCTTATGTCCGTGATACAAAAACCCCTTAATTCAAGTATTAATTTTAAAAAAAAACAGTGTTTTTTTGCATGACTTGAATCACTATGAAATAAGGAAGTTTTAAAGCTACATGCCATTTTTTTTTCTTTACAACTTTTTGAGTAAACGCACAAGAGTTACTTTCTCCATACTAAGAGAACCCCGCGTTTGTTTTTTACCAAGTATGGAAAAACCAATTTTGTGAGGTTACTCAAAAGGTTATAAGGAAAAAAAAATGGCATGTAGCTTTAAAACTTCCTTATTTCATAGTGATTCAAGTCATGCAAGAAAACACTGTTTTTTTTTTAAATTAATACTTGAATTAAGGGGTTTTTCGTATCACGGACATAAGGAAAAATGACAAAAAATCCTATTAAAATGATCAATATCTCGGAAACCGTGAAACTTAGCATAATAGTAAATGTGGTCAAAAATGTTCAGAATGACCCTTACTATCATCCCTTAAAACCCCTACACCCGACTGCCAAACACCCTGTATATACCTATATATATATATATGTAATTTCCCTGGTGTCCCGCGGCTATGCCACATGAAGGGGAAGTACCTTAGTATGGTCCGCAGGAGACTTTGCTATTTAGAAACTTTATTTTATTTTTAAAAGTAAATAATATTGCATTCAAAGAATTAAAAAAAAGACTTCAGTTTTTGCATGTATTTTACATACTAATAGTTTTAGTGTGGATAAGTTCAGTGTTGATAAATTAATGTCAACACTAAATGCAATTGAAGGTAGAGGCATAGGTAAAATAATATTGTGTGCGCTACCATACTCACACAGTATGCCATTTAGTCATAAAGTCATAATAATAAAATAGCTCACTTTAATTCTCTGATGTATAACGCTATATGCTGCAATAAAATTTATAATTTCTTTGATTTTAACAAATTTATTAAACGCCTCACTCTAACGTCAGGGAAAATTCATTTGCCAAGGAAATCTCTCTTGAACTTGGTTGACCTATTAGCTTTTAATATTGAACCAAATAGATATAGTAGTACCCAGCCCCAGCAAGACAATACTGGCTATAACGCCTTGCCACATGATTTAAACTAAATTATAGGACAGCGGAAACACCCTTGAGTATAAATTTAATTCATCAAAATATTCAAGGTTTTTCCAGCAAATAACTAGAAATAGGGTTATTCTTAGATAATGAAAACGTACAAATTATGTGCATTACTGAACATTGGCTTCGACAAGACCAATAAATTTTTGATTTAAAAAATTTTGAATTAGTTAATTATTTTGCTAGAAAATGTGCCATTCATGGTGGCTCTTTTATAATAGTTAAAAGTACTCTTAAATCCAAAGAAAGAAAGGATATTGTTAAGCTATCAATAGAAAGGATTGTAGATTTTTTTTGCGTTGAACTAGAAATTTATATAATAATATGTGTTTACAGGCCACCATTGGCTGATTTTAGCAGATCTGAATCTACTATGGAACATGTGTTAAAGTTAGCATGTAGTGGCCTGAAGCATGTTATAGTTTGTAGAGATTTTAATATTAAATTACTCAAACGTCAAATAGTACTACTAGGTTACTTAGTTTATTTAAATCTTGTTACTAGTAGTACTAAAATTGTTACTAGTAAACCAATTAAGTACTTTAGCTAGTGTGGCGTTTATCCTACTGTACTTGTAAGAAAGAAGTACCTTGTCTCTCGTGGCGGCATAGGCGGTAGCTGTGAGCAGCGGGCGAGGAGCGCCCTCCGAAGGCCGCCGCGTGCGCAGCGCCGCTTGCGCCGCTTCCTCCGCTGTGTAGCCCTTCATCATCAGAGAAGCCTCCAGGTAGTGAGGTTGCTTGTCCCACTCCAGGGAAATCGCTGTATTTAATTAATAACCGTGCTTTCATTATATTATATTTGTATTATATACAATAAAAATGTATTAAATAAGTAGAACTAGGTGCGTTTGTCGTTTGGGAGTAGTAAGTAATATATTTTCAAAAGGAGTGAAGTATAACTACGATACAAATAAATAAAAATAGTACATTTTGATGCCAGTGCGGAAAGTATTTCATTTTACATGGGTCCCGAGGTATCTTGGCCCGAGCTGCAGCGTACGCCGGATGTACAGTGGCGCCCTCATTACTATTATTTCGGTTTTCTAATAAACTAAAGTATTTTCTTGAAATCAAACGGTGTTTATTTGTACTACAAATAACCTGACTACTCAAAGGGTAATTGTTATCAAAGTTTGTTACGTATCCCATAAATTGTGTTTTGATTGCGCTACAAAAAAACATCGTCTGATTGCAAGAAAATTCTTTAGTTAATTAGAAAACACAATATTAGTAATGAGGGCACTGGCCACTGGACGGTCGACGTTTGCGCGGTGCAGTCTTAATACATTTACAAAAAAATCTCAATGTAAGAAAAATTAAACAGTAATTAAAAAAGACGATTTTGAGAAAATATCATTAATGTCACATCGTAATTTAAATAAGTACATTTAAACATCAAAAAACAATAAAGACATAATCACTATTTGATTTTGAAGCAAATATAATATTTTGTACGAAAGCCAAAGGTCATCCATAATACTCAACAAGTCAATCGTTATCTTACTTAATTAAATACTCTATTCGTTAGCGGTCACGTATAATGATAGATCCACATTGAGTGCTCAGGGTGACTTTGTCCAGTTCTATTTCGACACCTTAACTCGTCCACAATGCCTTATGAGTTATGGTCCACTATTCCAATTCGTCAGCATTCCTATATTGTCACCTTCCTAACTCGTCTACTTTCCTATATTGTCACCATTCTAACTCGTCCACATTCCTATATGGTCCATAGTGGTGACTGGTCCACATTCCTATTTCAACGACACCGCTAACTATACAGTCAAAGCCTTAAGAGGTTCTTCATATCTAGCACAAAGTTTTCGCTGGAAAAGGTTAATTAATACAGAGGGAAGCCGCGAGCAACACGTATTTGACTTTTAGCCGCATTAAAAAATTGAACATCACATTAAGCCACGTTTGAATCATGTGAACGAGTTAACATTATGGACTATATAATATATACATATAAGAATGTAGACCAGTTAGCACTGTGGACGATATAGGAATGTGGACAAGATAGGAAATTGACAATATAAAAGTGTGGACGAGTTAGGAAGGTGACAATTTAGGAATTAGTACATGCTGACGACATGACATTATGGACGAGTTAACAAGGTAACGTAATAGGACTGTGGACAAAATCACCCTGAGCCACATTACCACAGAATAAGTAATAGTACAAGTACAGAAGCGACTCTCTGTGACAGCAAACATGCGAATTTAAACCTATTCAGAACGCGGGAACGATAATAATACAAGTGCATGCACGGAAGTGACCTTGGTTACATTTTTGCGATCAATAGTGGGGGCGCCCCTTACGAGGCAAAATGCACCTTAAATCTGCGCCGCGCGAGTCTGTATTATTTCGCCCGTCATTAGCTTTACTGACTCCGCCCACCACCCAGGGCTGGCACTTACTTGTTCTATTACTTTTCCGTGGCAGTTGTAAGAAAACAAATTGAATTTATGATAATCTGTAGTTTTATTATGTAGCTCTTACTTATATGACGATAAAAAATAGTTCATGCCTGGAGGGCTAGCAAAAGTTGTCAGCGACTTGTTTGTTGTTTGCTCCGATCTCCCTTTCTGTCTAAGTAATAAGACGTAGTTTACTAGTATTAAACTTCTAAATATATGTTAATGTAATTATTTATTTTTTGGCATTTTGCTGTAATGTGATAAATGCCTAATTTTTAGTTTTATTGAATCTCGACTGTGCTAATAATGTTGCACACCTGTAATTGGTACTAACAATTTAACTATTTTCTTTATACATGCCTTTTGTATTTGTATTTGTTTGTACAACTATTGGTGTGCCTAATTGAATAAATAAATAAAATAAACAAATCAAGTCTGTAACGATAGAGCTCACAACTACTTGTGCTACCCGTACTGGAATTAGTCTAGGAGCTGACGCACGTTTTCGACAAAAAATAACCATTTATTGTAAGGACTTTGAACTTTAATTTGTAAAAGTTGCATTACAAAATTTGTTGTAAACATACTACAATATCTTCGATATAGACCTTAAAACTTTTTGTTTGTTATAAACTCAAGCACTATCGTTACCTACTCCGTTACTTAGAAAAGCTGCCATTTGTTTGCGTGTTGTGTTTACCTAATAACCAGCACATGCTGACCTTGCTTTAGCAGGCAGTTACTATTACTGGGAGATCTACTTATTTAGACTGAACGCTGTTTAAGGAAACTAGATAACTGGTTTTTGGTCCGAATAAGTTGATAACTGCGAAACTGCGGACGGGTCGTTAATAAAATAATAGTACATTACTTAACAAGGGCTGTAAAAGAAAGAAAGCCCGAAATCGCAGGTATTTGAGACCCGAGCCGTAGGCGAGGGTTGTAAATATGCGATAGAGGGCTTTCTTTTTTACTGCCCGTGATGAGTACACAATTTTACGTCTTTACCTGGCCACAATGCGAGTTTTACCGTGCGCGCAGCGTGCGATAAAACTCACATTATGGCCAGGTGTTACGTAAATAATATTATACCGCTCTTTTTAAGTCGAGGATTCAAAACTGTAGGTACTGATTGTGTCAGTAAATAAGTCCAGCTACTCGTAACTACCTATCTAGATCGAAGTTATTAATAATATTAATAATAATCTTATCTTTCGGCATCCTGAGGCAGGTTAAAAAAAGATAATTCGACATTGGAGTTATTATTTAAGCATCCGTATGCGATGCATTACTTTTTGCCTTTTCGATTAGCCATATTCGTATAAGTACCTACGTATTCAAACAAAAACTTTGGCAGCGCACGGCGCGGCGCGCGTCGAGACGAGCGCTCGCGTGACACTCAACTGATTCGCCCCTTGCAAGGGGCAGCACATTTTGAAGGCGATAGCGCGGAGTGTCACCGGCCTGGTATTACTGTGATGTGTGCACCCACCGCACCGTGCTACGGTTTCGCTAACCGTCATCACGTGCGACCTAAGTTGCGCTACGCACTCCTAATTACCGCTGCGCTCCTTGTATACAACATGAGATGATTGTACGTCTTAAAAAAAATATATATAATAAAAATGGAAAAGTAAAACCTACTAGTGCGAAATATGCAATATTCCGCACGATATGCAGATAGAAAAAGTAAAAAGCACTAGTTCGAAAATTCCAACTTTCCGTACGATATACAGCTACGAAATAGTACATTTTGATATTAGTGCGGAAAGTATGTCATTTCAAACGAGTCCCGAGGTGTCTTGACCCGAGCTGCAAGCGAGGGCCAAGACTCGGGACGAGTGAAAATGACAGTTCCGCACGTATATCAAACGACGTTTTTTAATACATCTGCGAAAAAATTACAATAAATGTATTTCACAATCGTCTAAATCGCTCATTTTTTCACAACAATATTTAATCGTTAGCTAAAAAGGCGGGATTTTGTTTTACTTTTAATTGATAGACTTTTTTCATAATGGCAATGGTTGTGACCATTCAGCCAAACCAAAGAAAAAAAATATATAGTAATTTAATTACCTATATTATTTTAAAATCAAGAAGCACAAATACTCTATTAGCCAGTAGTAACGCATAAAGGTGGATTCACATTACACCACCGTTCTGAACTGGGTCCGGCTTCGGCATGGTGTAACGTGAATCCACCTTAATACTCAACTATCCGATCATTCGTAATATTCATTCAGATTCAGCCATGTTGATGAGAGCTGTTTTTTTTTAATATTACCTAGATAATTTGTGTGTGTATGTATGTATTTATGTAATTTTTATATTTAAAATTATATTACCTATATTTATTGTTTCAATGCTAAATGACGTAATCAAAAAGTGATTGAACATGCAAACTCTTTGGTTGAATGTTTAGGTTGGAAGAGTAGAGAAATTAAAAAAGTTGGAAAAGTAAAAAGCACAAGTGCGGAATATCGAATTTTCCGCACGATATACGGCTACGGAATGTACCCATTTTTGAGCAACTGTATTAAAAAGTACTTTTATGTTCCTTATAATAGGCTGCGAAGTATGACGTTTCAGGTGCGGCTAGGACAAAAGGTCGTTAAACTGCGCCGAGCAAACGCCGAGCGTCCAGTGGCGCCCTCATTACTATTATTGTGTTTTCTAATTAACTAAAGATTTTCCTTGGAATCAAACGAAATGTTTTTGTAGTGCAAGTAAAAACATAATTTATGGGATACGTAACAAACTTAATTACCCTTTGAGTAGTCAGCTTAACAAGACACTGAGTCTTCTCACACGCGCCTCCTCGCGAGCGTAGCGAGCGAGGGGGTGTGTGGGGGGTTCGTACAGCGCGGTGTGCGCTTCACGAAGGTGAGCGGGGGTCGCGACCCATAACGATGGGCCGGGCTATACCATCTTGGTTTTTACCAATCTGGGTTTTGGATGCGCCATTCTGCGGCTTTTAATTGCCTTTCTGCGGCGTTACCGGGGATTCTTCGGCCAATCTGCGGCGTTGCGAAGATGGCATGAGTCCTGGCTGTGCTCGTGTCACGGACAGGGGGGTTCATCGGGCTTGATGAGCTCTCTCGGCAGAGGGCGCGTCTTTCGGTCCGGTGGGCGTGCGTGCAAGGGCGCAATGCCGTGCAGATGCGCATGCGGACCGTTGTCGGCACGATCGAAAGCCCGTCGTGCGAGGTGCTCGACAAAATCGTCCAGCTCTTGCCAGCGTAGGTCGCGCTTGATGGTGCTGTTGCGCACGAAGCGTGGGGCGGCGACGATGGTGCGCAGGGATTGGGTCTCCTGCGCTCGGAGTCTCTTCCTATTCGTCTCGGAGACCAAGGCGTACCATGCGGGGGCTGCATACGTGAGCCGGGACCGCACGTACGCCTTGTAGATTCCCAGCTTCGTGCGCATGGGAAGGTTGCTGGCAAGAACTGGACGTAGACGCGCCCTTGTCATCTTGACTTTTTGTAGCGTGGCGTCTACATGCTGCTTCATCGAGAGTCCCCTGTCGATGGTGACACCCAGGTAGGTCACGGTGTGCGACCACTGGACTTCCTGACCGTATAGACGTAGTGGTGGCGGTGGGCGCTTCTGGCCTGTGACAATGGCTTGCGTCTTGCCTACGTTCACTGACAGTCTCCAGGTCGACAGCCATCTTGGCAGTGCGTCAAGAGTGGCCTGGAGTTTTCGCGCCGCGTGCTGGGCGGTAATCGAGCTGGCGTAGTACGCCGCGTCGTCTGCGTATAGGGCGAGTTTCACGTCACCCAGCACGGGGATGTCGTCAGTGAAGTAGGCGTAGAGAGCCGGCGACAGGCACGATCCCTGCGGTACTCCCGCTGTGATCGGTCGCACGGCTGATGTGGCGCCTTCTACGGCCACTTGGAAGCTTCTTCCGGTCAGGAAGGATGCCAGGACTTTGACGGTGCGTCGTGGAGTTGAGGACGTCGACAATTTGTGTAGCAGGCCCTCGTGCCACACCTTGTCGAACGCCTTTTCCATATCCAAGAGTACTGCGACGGCGTATTCCTTCCGGTTGCCCACAACCGTAAGGTGGTGCAGTACTCTTGTTAGCTGCAGTGTAGTGGAGTGGTCAGCCCTGAAGCCGAACTGCTCCGGACGTGGCTCGATGTGGCGCTGGATCTTCCCCAGCAGGAGTCTCTCGAACACCTTGGAGAGTGCGCTCAGAAGGGTAATCGGGCGGTAGCTTTCTGGCTTCTTTAGGTTTTTGCCCGGTTTTGGTAGCATCACCACCCGGCCGAGCTTCCATTCAGTAGGAAAGTGGCCCGAGCGCATGATCCCATTGAACAGGCTGGTCACCGCCGCAACAGCGCGCTGCGGCAGGTGACGAAGCGCCATGTTCGTGATGAGATCAGCGCCCGGGGCTTTACGCAACTTCGTGCGTTGGAGAGCTCTTTGGATCTGGCCGGGTGCGAAGAAGATGGGCTCCTCTTCCGCCTCGATGGGGGTCGCGAAGTAACTCTCCAGGTGTTTCTCGACTGCTGAGGTGTGAGCCACGTCATCAGTGGGGTTCGGGCTGAATTGCCGCTCCAGACACTCGGCGAATAACTCCGCCCTGTCCTCCGCCTTGAATCTGGTTTGGCCGTTGGCGTCCAGTAGGGGTCTCGTCGGTGCCGGCAGCGTGCCCAGTTGCCGACAAAGTCGGGAGACCGATGGCACGTCGCTGCCTATGGACGCCAGGTGTAACTCCCATGACACTGCAGCTTCTTTGTTCAGCTCCACGCGCACCTTCTCCACCAGTGCGTTTAGTTGCGCCTTCATTGTGGGACATCTCGTCGCTTGCCATTTCCGCCTCAGTTTGCGCTTCCGCTGTATGAGTTCCAGGATCCGGGCAGGAAGGGGGGTGAACCGCTGGCTGTCCGGAACGGTGCGTGCTGATGAGTCAAGCGCTCTTCTGATGGCGGTGGTGATGGCGGCGGCGGACTGGTCCACCTCCTCGGCTGTGGAGACCGGCCTGAACAGCGGGTCTTTGTTCAGGACCGCCGAGAAGGTTTCCCAGTGGTACTTCTTCCGTGGCTTGGGTCCGGGCACAAGTACTGGGATGTCCCTGATGACCAGGAGTACCGGGCGGTGGTCGGACGGTAGGTCCGGTAGTACCTCCTGGGTCATCGTAGCTGCGACTCTTGCGTGGACCACGAAGTCGATTATGTCGCCGGCTCCGTGCGCGTCGTCATAATGCGTCGGCTCTTCGGGTCCGGTGACTTCGAAGTCGTGGTCGATGGCCGCTTGGAAAAGTCGCCGCCCCGGCGTGGTGATGCACGACGAGTGCCATGCCGTGTGTTTCGCATTGAAGTCGCCGGCCAGGATGGTAGGGCCGGACGACTCAAAGTGCTTGCGCAGGTCGTCGGCAAGCTTCGTCACGGGTGCGGACGGCGGGCGGTAGACGGCGAAGAGTCGCAGGCTGTGCCCCGAGAGTCTGAGTTCGACCCCCAGGGTGCTCAATGAAGGCGTCTTGATGTCGTCAATGGGCTGGTGGACGATTTTGTTCCGCACAAGGACTGCCAATCCCCGGTAGCGTTGTCCCTGCGCGGTTGTTTCGCATCTTGAGTGCGTGTGGTATCCGGAGAACTTCGGAATCTGGCCCTCTGCAAAGTAGGTTTCGCTGACCAGCAAGACGTCGACCTGTTGCTCCCGTAGGAAGTGACGGAGCAGGCCGATCTTTTTGGTCAGCGATTGGGCGTTCCAGTAGACGACCCGAAGTTCTCTAAGTGGATCCATTTGTGGGCCAGGATGCGTTGGTTGCCTTGATACCGGCCGTGAGGATATCCATCACGACCTGGTAGATCAGCTTCTGATCCATCAGCTTTTCCGGCTGAGTGGGTGTGGGCTGCCCACTCTTTTCTTTCTGGGTTTCCGGGGCCGTTGCTTGGGCCGCCCCCTTCTTCTTCCTGGGCTTCTTTTTGTTTCCGCTCGCGCCCGTGGGTTTGGGCTTCGGTCCTTTTTCGCCCCTTGTGCTGGGGGCGTTAGCCGGCGCCATGAGAGTGGCGGGCGCCGACTCATCCACCGTGGGCTTGCGGATCGAAGCCCGCGTCGTGGGGCCCGGGCGGGCGGTAGTGGTGCGGGCGACGGTTGACGCCCTCTTGTTGCGGGCCTCCCGCTTAAATGCCGGGCAGGCCGCGAAGTTCGCCGGGTGTGGGCCTCCGCAGTTCACGCATGTGGCCGGTTCCTCCTTGGGGCGTGTGCACTCACGGGCGGCGTGGGGGCCGCCGCATCGCACGCATGCCATCGGGCGGTGGCAGCAGGCGGATGAATGGCGGAATGCCTGGCAGCGATGGCATTGGGCCGGGCCTTTCTTGCCCCGCCAGGCCTCTATGCGAACACCGGACATGAATAACAGCTCGCGCACGTTATAGATGCCGGTGTTCTCGGCGGCGGGTCCGGAGAGCTGCACAAAGTAGATGCAGCCCGGGCGGCCGCTTCTTGCGTCAATCTGCTTGACGTACTCGCACCCGAAACCCAAGTTTTCGAGTGCGAGCACTATCTCCTCGGGCGCTGTATCTGCGGGTAGGCCTCTGATGGCCACCTTCAGCTTTTTGTCCTCCGCTGGTGTGTAAGAAAACCACTGGAGGGGTTCGGTGGCGCTCCGCTGTGTTAGATATTGAACAACACAGCGGTATTCGTCCCCCGTTGGCGGCAGGAAGCGTATCCCCTTCCCGAAGGGGCGCGACTTCGGTGTATGGCCGAGTATCTTGGCTATCTCGGCCAAGTGCGCCGACCAGTTCGGGAGGGGGTCCACCGTCACTGGCGGGTAGCGCGGGCTCTTGGGGGCCGCGGTTGCGGCAGCGGCGTCGGTTGTAGCCTCCTTCGGCTGCGCTCTTCGGTCGTCGGACGGCGGGGCACGGGCGCGCTCCGCGTACGAGAGCGTGCGCTTTCCCGTCGAGGCGGCTAGTGGCGGGCATACCGTCCCTCCTCCGGGCCCTCCGGCCCTTGGGGGAGGTGCGGTCGAGGAGCTGGCGGCGGCTGCGGTCGCTGGGGTGGTGGCGGCGGGCGTGCTTGCGGCGATGTCAGTGTGTGGCGGGGCGGCGCACACACGCTTCGGTAGTTGCAGCGGTGGGGAATCGTCGCTGCGCAACCTTTTCCCTAGGGAACTGGTCATAGGCAGGTACTGTAGTGCCGACCAGCTCTCTAGGAAGGCGACATCCTCCTCATGTAGGGAGCTCTCCTGACCCAGGAGGTTCTTTTGGAGCCTCAGGTACGTCTGGACCCACCGCTTCAGGCCCTCCGAAGCGTCGTCCGAGCGGGAGATTTTCTCGACCCACTTGCCGTCAAGCAAGAGGTCGCGAAGCTCCGTCGGGTTCGGCTCCGGATGACGTGGGTTGGCGGTGGGGGCACCTGCTCGCGAGGTGCGCGGTGTCACGGGGTTGGTGGCTTCGTGCGTCGAGGAGGACCCCGGTTCCTCTATCCCGAGGAAACGGTTACAAGACCCGTCTGAGTGCTCCTCGTCGTTGTTATTGTCCGAAGTCATCTCTCCGGAGGGTGGCTGCATAATTCCGTCCTCTTAACGGTGGCCACTTTTTTCCGTTAAGTTAATAACTCGAAGGTGAATTGTTATTAAACTATATGATATACCCTATAAATTGTGTTTTCATTTGTAGTACAAATACATTTCGTCCAATTTTAAGAAAATACTTTAGTTTATTAGAAAACACAATAAAAGTAATGAGGGCGCCACTGTACATCCGGCGTACGCTCGGCGCAGTCTTAATGGAATTTCATACAAATCGCGCAGGCCTAGGCCGGCAAAGTCCTGTTTTTTAATTTCCATTCCACATAAATTTGTGGCACAGGCAACATAACATTCTGCCACAACGCGTATTAAAAAAAAACAATAAAAGGATTAGATATGTACTTAGTGCAGTTTTTTTATGTGAACGTAGCGGCTGTGTTTATGAACAGGCTGACTAGCTAAATTATATTTTTATCATTTTTGAGAAAAAGTTATAACGTCAAATACTAGGAGTGCACAAACGTTTGGAGACAACAAACGTGATCCGCACCGCCTGCGATCTAAGTTGCGCTATACCTTATATGCCTCCTAATTACCGCTGCGCTCCTGGTACTTTATTTTAACATGCAATTAAAATTACTTTTGTTCCCTAGGGTGGACAATATATCAATTAACTTTTTTGAGTGATGTATTTTTTTATTTCATTGCATATGTTTTAGAATAGCACTTTACATACCTCGCCGTAAAAAGGGGTTGCCAGCCTCGTAACTATCGACTCTATATCACTCGGCCGGCATCCCCTTACTTCCCGGCCTCTGTAGTAATGTACTATATACCACTTAATGAGCAACTGCATTAAAATAGTAAATTTTGATGCAAATTCCGGTAACTATGTCATTTTACAAGAGTCCCGAGATGTCTTGGCCCGAGCTGCAAGCGAGGGACAAGACTCGGGACGAGCGAAAATGACAGTGCCGCACATGTATCAAACGACGATTTTTTATACAATTTCGAAAAAAAAATTACTTATCTGTGTATGTGTTATCTGTGTATACGTGTGTCTGTGTATCTATATGTACTTGTATCGGTGTGTATATGTATTTGTGTATGTGTTATGTGTGTATATGTGTATCTGTGTATATATGTATCTGTGTATCTGTCCTCTTTCCCTTGGACCTCTGAAGTGAGCTTAACGTGTGCACACACTGTCCGAAATTAATTAAATTTTAATAAATTTATGAAAACTAAAACTATAACGTCAAATACTAGGAGTGCATAATCAGTGTTCGGAATTTTCACGGCAAAACAAAAGACTGTCGCAAATTTACTAGGGTAAGAAATAATTTTTCATCGATATCGATAGTAAAATAAATAATGGTCCACCAAATAAATATAAATATATTATAAAATACATTAGGTTTGTGTAAAGTTATATCGAAACAGATTCAATTTCTTCTTCAAAATCCACATCAGTACACACAGCAGCACATGCCATTTTATTTGGTTTCTGATAGTGATAAGAGTAGATAGTCATTAATTTTTCGACGTTCTCTGGGAGTAAACGGTTCCGTTTATCACTATAAAGCCATTTATGTACACTGAATGATCGTTCCACTTCACTCGACGTCAAAGGGGCAAATTTGTAAAATTCATTGTAGGCGGTTTGTTGTTCAGGTTTAGTAAGTTTTTCTGCTATTTCTCGTAAATTGTCGTAATCAGGATTTCGGTCTAAAACAGCTTCAAATTTCCGCATCACCGGTAAAAGTTCGCTCCAATTTAAGTAGCAACGAACGGTGTCCAATATTAGGAAAGATTCCGTAAGGGACAAAGTTGAAAATTCCAATTGTTTTATTGCAGAGGCTATAACTTCGTAGTAGTCCCGAATGAAATGTAGTTCTTGTGGTAGTTTTCTCTTTCGGAAACATTTTTTTGCTGTTCTTATGGCTAACGATTCATTAGCAAGTATGGAGACGATGTCTCGTATTTGCTCATAGTATTGAGCATAATAGACCGCTGCATTTATCCAAGTACCCCACCTGGTGATTATGGGCTCAGGTGGTAAAGGAATGGAAGAGTATTTTTCCTTAAAAAGTCGTACACGTTCAGGAGATTTCAAGAAAATCTTTTTTACATTAGAGATCAACATGTCTACATTTTTAAAGTTATCTCGCACCTCTTCCGCCACTCGATGCAGACCATGTGCTAAACATGTTATGTGTTCCATGCGTGGAAATGTTGTTTTTAAAATACGACCAGCTTTCAGCATATAAGCGGCACTATCAGTGCAAAGTAGAAGAACATTATTTACGTTATTTTGAAAAGATTCTTGAAACAAAAATTGAAATTGGTTTTTTATTAACTTAGCTACTGCTACTCCATTGACTTTATCTAAAACCTTAGACCCCAAGAGATAAAATTGTTGAGAAAATTGTTTTTGCAAAGATCTGATCACCACGTTTGTCACACATTTTCCCATAAAATCTGGTGTTTCGTCTACAGATACCCACAAGTAATTGTTCATATTTATTTCCCTTATACTCTGAACGGTGTTTTTGTATACAACATTTAAATAAACTTTCCTCAATAAAGATTCGTCCGGTAGAGATGCTTTTGTGCAGTCGCAGCATAAGTATTTATTAAAGAAATTTCGAAAGTTAGTGTTGTTAACCGTTGACCAGGGTATGTTGCAGGAAATCAGAAAAATAATTAAATCGTAATAAAATTGATGTTTGGAATGTGGTCCTCCAGAACGGTTGTTGTGGCGATCGCTTTTTAGATGAGATTGAATATTGCATTTTTTTATTTTTAGATTAATATCGCACGTAGAGCAGTATATAGTAGACTTCATTATGTACAAATTCAGGGTATTTGGTTAGACACGTTTTGAGCCAATCTTGCACTTTACTCATTTTTACTTTACTGAAAAAGTACACTACTAAAATATTACGTAACAAACGCGTCCGTTTTCAAGCGTTTTACAAATAATATCTAGACAGTTTGTATTTGAGCACTGTCATATCAATGAAGTGACGTTTAATGTCTCAACATAGAGTTTTTTCATTTTAAGTGTCTGTTATTGTCAATGAGGTGGTATAGTCGCTATATTTCACCTCTTTACTACTCAAATTCGGCAAAGGCAAAAGGACGGGTTATTCAATATTTTCATTAAAAACAAGATGTCGTTAAGGCTTAAATAATAACTTTTACACTGAATAATCTGTGAATTACTGTTTTTTTCTACTCCTGTACTTTTATTAGTCTTTTACATAGTCACGAACACTATTATAAGAACATAGATAATATGACTTCAGAAAAGTCTATAACTCTATTCCCCATAACAGCTCTCGGTGTCGTAAAGTCGCCCTAACGATACGCCACAGATTACTAAGTGTAGCCTGTTAATCATATTTTAACGATTGTGAAATAGGGACTATAAAACACCTAATGTTTTGAGAAATGATTTCAGTTATCTGATTGGTCGATTTTAAAATAGCTGTATTCTGATTGGTTGATACGAATTACAAAGTTTTTTTAAAAGATTTAAATTAGTTAAAGAGAAACACGTACCTAAAAGAACCTATCGTTCCGTTTGACAGTCGATGTGTATTGTGATTGGTGGATTTAATTTAGTGAAGTATTCTGATTGGTCAAATTAAAATGTTTTGGAATTGTAAATAATTCTTTTTTCCATTCCGTCAATTTAAAAACAAAGTAAACCATAGACACATATTTTGTCATTTTCTTGTTTCCCGCTCGTTTGTTGTTCTTTACTTCGTTCGTTCGTTTGTAAGTTTTTTCGCTTAATTTTGCATTTCATTTGAAACCTAGTCGTAGAAAAAGTATTGTATGCAACGGTGTATAACTAAGTCAAAAAACACTCGTGGCGCTTTCCTTTACGATGTTCGCCTTCGGCTCACATCGTAACTCACGCCACTCATATATTTTGACCTCTCTTATACAACTATTGCATAAACTACTATTTTTTGCATATTATTTTAAATTATAAAATATTCCATAGTAATTCTCGATATCGATGAAAAATTATTTTCTCAAACATGCTATGTAATGTCGGCGTTATGTTAGTTATTTTAGGCTTCAAAGTGCCACGTTCCCGACGGAACAACTCGAGAGAACTGTAAAGGAATTTCATACAAAATTGAAGGCCTAGGCCGGGAAGTAATTTTTTTTTAATTTTAATATGGCCATGACAGCTTGTTTTATGAACAGACTGAATATCTAAATTATATTTTTAAAATTTTTGAGAAAATGTTATAACGTCAAATACTAGGAGTGCATAAACGTTTGGGAGACATCCGCGCTGTGTCGTGTGCGCCCGCCGCCCGCCCGCCGGTTGCCCGCACCGCCTGAGATCTAAGTTGCGCTATACCTCCTAATTACCGCTGCGCTCCTGGTACTTTATTTTAATACCCAATTACTTTTCTTCCCTAGGGTGGACATTTTATCAATTTACTTTTTTGAGTGATGTCTTTTTTTATTTCATTGCATATGTTTGAGAAAAGCACTATACATACCTCGCCGTGAAAAGGTGTTGCCAGCCTCGTAACTATCCGGCCTCGCTTCGCTCGGCCGTCTATATCAGTCGGCCGGCAACCCCCTACTTCCCGGCCTCTGTAGTAATGTACTATTCTTACCCTAGTAAATTTGCGACAGTCTTTTGTTTTGCCGTGAAAATTCCGAATACTGTGCATAATCATTAAAGTAACCTACAGTGCCGTGCATTGCTGGGACATGTGTGAGATCCACGCTGTGTCGTGTGCGCCCGCCGGTGCGCCGCACCGTGCCACGTCATCGCCTGAGATTTACGCACCCCCTAATTACCGTTGCGCTCCTGGTACTTTATTTCCCAGTAGGAAGAGGACAGATTTACAGACACTTACATAGAAAGATAAAGACACATAAATACATAACAGATACACATTTTTTCTCAAATGTATTAATAACGTCGTTTTATACACGTGCGGAACTGTCATTTTCACTCGTCCCGAATATGTCGGGACGTGAAAAATTACATAGTTTCCGCAACTTGCATCAAAATGTACCATTCTAATAGAGTTGCTCAAAAAGTGGTAAATACTTTTCGTAACCGTATATCGTGCGGAAAGTTGGATTTTTCGAACTAGAGTTTTTTACATTTTCTATCTGCATATCGTGCGGAACGTTGAATACTCGTGTAAAATGTCAACTCGTGCAAAAATCATACTTTCCGCACTTGCATCAAAATGTAGGTACTACTTTAGTTCCCAGACTAAAGTAGGTTTTTCACAATTCACACCTTCAGTTCAAAAGACGGAAAATTTAGTTTTAGTTAAATAACTCGAAAACCAAGACATTAGAGGTAACTGGTTTTATAATTGCGAATTTACTCTAGTATAACCCCTTTTTAGCAATAGGTCGTGATACCTGTCACCCTGAATTATACTTTTCAAAAACTGGTACAGTTAAAGTGTGTGAAAACACGAAAACTATTTAATTAATACTAATAAAATAACAGATGCTTTGAAAGAAATAATAATTACGAAAAGACCAACAAAATAAATTGATTCGGTTGTTTTGTAATATCGCAATATAGCGCCACCAGATTTTTTTATACTTTATCCCTCGAAGTATTTAAAAAGAGGTGTCAAAATTTCCAACATATTAAAATAATAAGCTTGACAAAGAAAAACATATTTAATAAAACCACAAAACGATAAATAATATAAATCAACTACTCTGAGATCACCTGGTAGGATCACCCACGTACAAAATGAATACGCGAGGGATTTTACCAGGTGATGTCAGTGGATACCGCGGGCTGTAAGGAGTATGACGTAGCATAGTTTTTCTCTGTGGTCGCTGTCAATTTAGAAACTGCCAGAAAAAACTTAACTAATTACGACTAACTTTATAGTTTCCTTTTTAAATTTGTAAAAAAAGTTATGTATGCAACGGTACATATTTAACTGATAAGGTACTAGTACCTGTCATTAGAGCGCTCGTAAGCTCGCACTCTAACTTGGGCCTTCGCGCCTTAAGAAGCTTTATTATGTCCCAGTTACATAAATAACTACAGTCACCGGCAAAAATACCCACCCACCTCTCTTTTGTTCATACAATTAAACTTAAATCTGAGAGTAACTTTAAAAATACTAAACGAGTTTCAATGTAACTTTTAGCGTTTTGTTGCTAATTAACCTAGGTCTAAAATGAGTAGCCAATATTCTTTTTAAAAGTCGTAACTCTTCCCAAAGCAACCCAAAAGATACATAAATTACCTATTCCTAATAAAATATTTAGCTTTGTAAGACTTTTAAATTTACGGATCTTTTGGGTTCCTAGGGAATGAGTCACGTCCTTGAAGTAAAATCTTTGCTACCCAGTTTGGACCTGCGTTAATTATCAACAAAATACAGCGCCTTCTGAATTCCTTCAGTATTTTTGAAGTTACTTTAAGAAGTCATACTTGTTAGCAATTGTGTGAACAAAACCCAGGTGGGCGTGTATTTCTGGCGGTGAGTGTATCTTAAACTACAAAACACGTTTATCATTAAAGCCCTTAGTACGGTCAGCCTTATAAAGTAGCTGCACACTTTATAGCTTTGTTACTTTAACGTCAAGTTTATACTTTGTCCACTAATCTGTCAAAGACGTTAAAGCGACCAGCGGGCCTAGTATGGCTGCCTCTATATCGTGGGTCAAATGTGGATAACGCATCCGTCACTTTTTGACACGTGTACTTATTTACGTGTCAGATGGTGACGGATGCGTTATCCACATTTGTCACGCGATAAACGCAGCCATATTAGGCCCCCAGGTACAAAAGTGTGCAGCTACTTATAAGGCCGACTATTCGAATAGTTATTCATGAAACAGTCACGTAAACCAGGATTTTGTTATACAGAGAGCCTAAGTTACAAAGCGTGGCGTCGGC
Organism: Acleris laterana; assembly: GCA_963966035.1. Lineage (NCBI taxonomy): Eukaryota > Metazoa > Arthropoda > Insecta > Lepidoptera > Tortricidae > Acleris > Acleris laterana. The sequence continues at coordinate 48,006,195 of OZ014438.1, forward strand.
GTATCACAAGAACTAGTTATAAACTGATGTATTTTTTTCTGTATATTAGGCTTACCTGTAAATTATGGGATAACTATAGTGTATTTGTACTACTTTTATAATTTATAAGGTATATGAGGGTCCAGCCCTGTGAATAAAACGGTTCACTAATGTTTTACTGAAAATGGTTTCACAATTTTTCCATTAACAACCAACGTTTCATATACTATTAATTTTACAAATTTTATTTGTTTAAAAAATGTATCGGATTAAAATACGCCGTTTAACAACTAACAATATAACAAATAGTAAAAAAGTTTACTATTTTCTATATTATTAGTTTTTAAACAGTGTATTTTAGTTGCTGAACGTTTTGGTTAAAAATATGGCTTTCAGAATTCATCGTCAAGCAAACGGTTTACTTCACATACTGTTATTATTATACAAAACATTGCAAAGAGCATTGATATTCCATTGCCGTGACACAAGCGACGAAGCCCCGCTTCTATTTCTGGGTGGCTGGGCCCTGCGGGCCTGATGCACAAGGACATAACATAACCTAATTATTATTTAATTAACCTAGTCCACTCTATCAACAAGCAGGAGTAATAAGTACCTATTTACCAAAGTTTTTTTTTTGTGCTCCGCTTTGGAAAAATGTACCTTTTAATATTCTATTTAACTTTTAGTTCTAGCGATACACCCCGAATTTCAGTAAAGTCCTGCAAATCGTGTTAAAAGCATGAAAATCGGAACGATTGATCTTTAGACCATAAGAATCAATTTGACCTGTAGCACGAGAAAAAACACAAAAAAGAAAAGGAGTTATGACGTCATATTGTTTCGAACGTTTTTTTTTGTTCTGAAACCTATCGTGCGTGTTGTCTAATAAAAGGGTTCACTAAGCCAATTATTAAAATATATCACATCATTATATTTCAGCCACTTGTTTTAAATTAAAATAAAAATCATTTTCAAAACATACCAATACCAAGTGGGCTCCTCCAGACATGATACGGGTGAATCATTATTTGTAAAATATATATAAAATGATTATGTAATAGGTAGCCTCATATCCAACCCCAAGAAAGCGATTATGTTTTTTTTTTATTATGAAATGTTATAATATCGCAATTAGAATCCTCGTATGCTGTTCTGATACTGACGTTTCGGTGCACTAAATGTAAATATTTACAATATTGCTTTCTTGGGGTTGGATATGAGGCTATTATGTAATTTTAGGTATATTTTACAAATAATAATTCAACCGTATCATATCTGGAGGAGCCCAAACTTGGTATGTTTTGAAAATGATTTTAATTTTCAATTTAAAACAAGTGACTGAGATATAATGATGTGAAATATTTTAAGAATCAGCTTAGTAAGCCTTTTCATTAAACACCACACACGATAGGATTCAGAACAAAAAAACCCATCCAAAAACAATATGACGTCATAACTCCTTTTTTGTTTTTTTTTCGTGCTGCGGATCAAATTGTTTCTTACGGCCTAGAGATCAATCGTTTCGATTTTCATGCTTTTAACACAATTTGCAGAAGTTTTGGCTTACCGCTAGGACTATTTCAAAAAATTCTAACATTGTGGTCTAAAGAAAAAGTATGTGAGTAAGTATTGTGTGAGATTGTACTCTTTTCAAATTAATCAATCGCCTAGAATCTTTGACAAATGTTGCGATATGAAATAAAAGTTCATTAATTCATATCTTTATTCAATAATATTTTTGACAATTGAAACTATGTATAATTAAATTATTTAAATTATGAATAATGTGTTGATTTATAATAATTATAATGTTGATATGTCAAATCATAATTTTGCCGATCGTTGGTTGTTAAATGAAAATTTACCAATTGATTGTCCGTTAAATGATAGGATACCGACCCAAACATGTTAGTTAGCTTGACAAAAATAACAAGACAATGAGCGGATATTCACTGAGTACACATTAGCATTAAGTACATATTTTTACCGAATCGCTGCATTAGGGAATATTCATGACTTTTTTCACAGCTTCAATAAAAGCTGATTCATTTAACAAACAGTTGAGTAAAATCATTTCTTGAATATCTAAAACAACTCAAGATATAAGCCAAGAAAGATTTGTTCCTATCTCTTTCTAGCAAATCGGAATTAACATGGAGTTTATACGGCCGGACTGTTACATGATGTTACAGTGCATATCGGGTCTCTGTCTATTCGCTGTCTAGTTAGCAGTTTAAAATGATTGTATCATCGTATTTCGTGGACGATTTTAATTTTATTTCACTTTTTACTGAGTAATGCGATTTAAGAAATCCATGCATATTCCCTATTGACGTGGTAGTTGCCATAAAAAAAACATTGTAGTTTCACCTGTCACCATCTTAAACCTTTTTTTGTCAAGCTATAAATAAGATTGGCAAAGGCCATTAACTCTTGATCGGCCATAATCGCGCTGAGATTATCAAAATGTTTCCTATTAGTACGTACCGTCAGAGCCGGGTGGCAGAGGCAGCAGCGGATGGGCGGACACGCTCGCGTTGAGCGTCCCCTGAGCGGGCCCCTGGGCGGACACGTTGCCACGCGACGAGCGAAGCGAGCGCGACGCTCGGAACGAGGCCGACCTGCCGACAGTCGGGCAGAGGATGGTGACACCAACTTTTGGACAATGCGCGCTGCCAACTCAACTACGGGACGGCACTTCGATGGTGGAACCTATGTTTGGTTCAGGTTTCCTTTTGTCTTCCGGTTTTCAGTCATTAATAATAAATACCAGTGTGATTTTGCTTATACAATCACACACATAGCTCCTAAGGGTATGTAACCTGAGTGAAGTTTCTAGGTTTGATCAATAATAAAACTTAATAATATAAATCAAACGACTTTTTTATGGAAGGTACTACCTTAATTCAGGATTTCACAATACTAACAGATTTTGTGCAAATAGAAAACATGAACTTGACTAAACCATTTAACATAAATAATAAAATATTATCCTTACATTAGCCCTCTCGCTCAGTGATATTTTGAATAGAATTGCTAGCTTATACCATACGATAAACGTCTCGTTAGATTTTAAGAGCGTGGCGCTGTACATAGAGACCCAATTATGTATAAAAAAAATACAGTACATTAGTCGGTCTGGTTTAACAATCCGCTGATTATGACCTTCAATATTCTGTATTTGCATCGCCAACAATATTATTTTAACCAGGTCCGATTTAAAAGTTCCCTAAATTGAACTACCACACCATCCTCTGACCGATTGTCGCAGTGCCATACCAACATAGCAAAAACATCCGTCGATAGATTTTTGGAAAAAAAAAGCCAATGTCTCAATCGATACAGCGCATGCTCGAAATTTCTAATCACCATTGAAATATATACTCGTAAATACATAATATCAAAAGCCTCTTTGACCGTTTGCTACGACAAAATGACAATTTATGTCGTTTTAGAGATCTTTGGTCACATCATGCTTTAAATTCGTTTAGAACTAAATCTTCATTTAAAAAACGCACATAAGTCAAACCCAAAAGCTGAGTCACTCAGCCCCCCCAATTTACCCATTGATATTCAACATAACGTAATTATGTCCACATTTCTCTTAATTTCAATCAGGACTGTCAACTATTATAACCCGTACTACATTATACCCTCAGGTCCTTGCCT
>OZ014438.1:48010045-48122934 GCA_963966035.1 Acleris laterana
TTAGTCGGGAGAAATTAGTCTAACTGATATCAATCGGCAACTAATTTAGTTGCAACTAAATTAGTTGCAGTCTATACAACTAAGATTGATCAATCGTCGTTTTCAATCGTCCGTCGCAATTAATTCTTGTAATCTTAATCGTTAATCGTTAGTCGATTACATTTTGCCCATCTCTGCAAGGCCCGACGTAGTCTTTTTAGCATCGGTGAACTGGCTACTGTTTGGTGACCTCTTTGGGGAAACCGAAGGTTTTGTTTGCGCAATTGCTGACGAGGTCATAATCACGAACAATTACCGGAAATATATTCTGAAGGATGGCACGGTCGACATTTGTCGAGCGTGCCGTAACCCCGGCGAATCCTTCAAACATATAATTTACGGTTAATCTACGTTGATCGATCTGGCATCACGGACAGGGCTATTGTCGCCAATAAGCCTGATATCGTGTTGACAGATCAATCGACCGATCGATCGATCGATCTCGACGCCGGGCAGTGCTCGTCGACGTCACTATCCCGCATGACGAAAACCTCGTGAAGGCTGAGAAGGACAAGCTCAGTAAGTACCTTGACTTGGCTCACGAGGTGACCGCTATGTGGGATGTTGACTCGACGAACATTGTCCCAATAGTTGTTGTTGTAGGTCTTATAGCGAAGAGCCTCGACTAACACCTCAAAAGACACTCGCTAGTTGTCTGGATCAAAGGCCAGATGCAAAAGGCAGTACTCTCGACACGGCACACATTGTGAGGAGGTTTCTCTCTCTGCAGCCCTAACCACCGGTAGCTTGAGCCCTGCCCCACTGCCGACGGCACTCGTAGGTTAAGTTTTATATAATGGTTTATTTTTTTGGTTTCAGCTGTAAATGACGACCTCTTGAAATGACGACTTCGTCAAACGACGATATTTAAAATTTTACGACTTCTTGAAATGACGACTTCGTTAAATGACGACATTTTAAATTGACGACTTCTGAAAATAACGACTTCTTGAAATGACAAGTTTTTCTTTCCAAATTATTCTAATACGTATGAGCACTTGTAATACAAGGTTGGATACATAATGTAATTATTTATGCATAAAGAAATGTATACGTGCCATGTGTGGTCTTAAAACTAGAGACAGCTGTGTACCTTCCTTTAAGTCACTAAAAATCCTGACTGTGCCCTCACTATATATCCTAGAAACTGCTATATTTGTTAAAATGAATCTCTCACTGTTCGCGACACCTTCTCGGGAGCGAACAAGACCAATACGGGCGCAGTACCAAAACTTATTATGCTTTCCAAAAAGCAAAACAGCTCTTTATCGCAAAAGTTTTTTTAGCATGGCGCCAGCTATATATAATAAAATCCCAAGTAGTATAAGACAGCAAAAAATCCATAGATTTAAGAATGAGCTAGCTGAACTTCTGATAGATAAATGCTATTATTCAGTCAAGGATTTTCTCAGTTAGTAACTAGGCCATTATAAGTTATATCTAAGGATTGTAGTCTTTGTAGAATTAGCTTTCTTATTTTCATATTATGTTTTTATTCTTAAATTTTACTATCCTGTTTTCAAAAATAATCAGGACTCCAAATTTGTACACCTGCGGGTAAAGCATAGTGATTCATACCATGTACTACTATTTTCCAACCAACTCTGTACCTATGTTTATGCAAATAAAACTATTTCTATTTCTATTTCTATTTCTAGTATTAGTAAGTGTTATTAATTTAGACCTAGTTATCTCAGGGTAGTGACTGCAAAATAGGGAAACATGGGGGCAATTGGCACCACAGTTTGATATTTATTGTAAGTAAAGAAATTGTTATTTAAAAAAATGATAACCACAAATTACAAGAACATTAATTACTATTTAAGATTTTAAACTTTAATTTAAATTATTTCACTTAATTGAGACAAATATATAATTGTTCCAATTGGCCACATATTTCCCTAATTTGGCCCTTGTGACATTTTACTGCCCTGAGATAAATAGATATGTTGCTTGGGATTCCATTATAAATGAAGCACCCAAGTCGGAGGAAATGAAGGTATTCAAAACTTATTTTGAATCACAATGGTACCCAAAATTAAATCCAGAAGTTTTAAGTTGCTGTAATAATCTGCACCGGACAACAAACGCACTCGAGGGATGGCATCGCCGTCTTAATGCAAGAATTCCGAAGAAACCGAATTTTTATCAGTTTATTTTAGGGTTGAAAAAAGAGGCCACCCATTATGACTTTAAAATTAAAAGAAGTTTTATTGTGACACCTAAAAAAAGCCGAAGGGACAAATTCATAAATTTTGACAATAAACTGAAGAAGTTAACTAAGAAATGAGAAAAGAACAAAATAACTACTCGTGAGTTTTTGGAGAAAATAATACGTATTATATTAGATTTTTAGGGATGGCCCTTTTTACTTGTTAGAATTTTAAGAAGTTACTTTGTACTGTTAAGTTTAATAGAAGAATAAACTAAGAATATGTTCCATTGTCATTAAATTAATATTTCTTACGATATCAATCTTATTTATTAACATTATTATACTTCATTTAATTTAGAATGAGAAACCACAACAATATTATATTGCGGCTTCTTTACAATTTGTACTAGAGTAACAATTGACGACACGCAAATAAAGTGACATTAAAACAATTTTATTTTGCGGCTCCCAGACTTTTGTATTGTACTATTTTCTAGGTAGTAAATAGTTGACCAGACACGCAATATAATTTTGTTGTGGTTTCCCATTCTAAATTAAATGAAGTATAGTAGATTACATTTCAAATATCTACGGTTATCATATTTAGTAATATAAAAGTAAAATTTTGTACGTTTATGACATACAGTCTGTGAGCACTTAGAAGATGCTTCGGTTTTGTACCTCTCTCTCACTCGCTTTTAATAAGATCGTATGTGAGCGAGTGTGAGATAAGTACAAACCCGAAGCACCTTCTAAGAGCTATCGCACTGTAACTGATGATGTGAGTGATTTAGAGGTATTGATTTGAGGCATTTTGCGTTATAGCCGTTTTACCTCTCAGTTATTTTGCTTCTTAGTCGTATAGCGTTTTAGGCGTAATCCTTCAAAGTCGTTTTGCGGCATAGGCATTGTGATCAAAACAGGATGAAAGTGTTAAGTGATAACACTTTCATCGAATAGTCGTCAATAGGCTAAGTAAAGTTTTTGGAAGATATGTATATTATATTTTTTTTCGATAGTCGTCATCCTGAAGATCATGGAACTGCGGCTCTTTTACTTTTATTTCCTCTAATATTTTAGAAATCTTTTTTTTAGTTATGAAGTTGACATTTCGCTCATTGAATACACTTTAATGACCGATTAGCTTGTTGCCTTCGTACTTAATTTAAAAGAAAAAAAAACACTTCTATATCTGTCATTGTCAAATCAAATCAAAGTAAACAAACGATTCAATACAACGGCTCTTTTCTGTTTGCTTGTGTTTCATGTGATCAGTGTTTTTAGAAATATTTTTAATGATCTCAGAATGAACTCCGGACTTTCGTTTTGCCGCTTTGCTCTAAGACCTTTGCACGATATTTGGTCTACGATTTATTTTCGAACCCTTTGGCACTTCTTCTTGGACACCGATTTCTTCCTTTCTCGACGACTCTTGCCCTGCTTTTTGATAGCCACGAGAGCACTTTTGAATTGTACAATCCACGCAATGAATTCAGGCAATCCCACACGGACTGTGGAAATGGAGTATTACAAAGATTTACTTGAATTTACTTATTTGAATTTAACTGTTTGTTTACTTTGATTTGATTTGACGTTGACAGATATAGAAGTGACAGTTTTTTAAAGGCATAAAATAGGTTTGTCACTTTTCGACTCTTATTTCAATGCGCATAAGGTCCAAAAGTGACGAACCTTTGCTTACCGTGACTATACCTGGATGATATTTTTTTGGTAAGTTGTCTAAAAATGAAACCTAGCTAAATCGTTGGAGCCGTTTCAGAGCTTTGTAACATGTATATAGGTATACAGGGTTATTGGTAATTCGACGTATTCCCGTTCGAGGTGATAGGGGTGACTATTTGCGATAATTTTAACCCCCATATGCATTATGCAAAAGTTAACCATTTTTGAGTTATCATGTTTTTTAGCTTTTTTCAAAATAAGTCAAAAATTATACATCAAAAATTTATTTAAAGAAAAAAATCAATTTAAATCATCTTATTGACGCCTCCGGGGATCCCAGAGCGGGCGCTTACCTCTCCCAAAGGATAGGTTTAACTATCCAGAGAGGTAACGCAGCCAGCATCATGGGTGCAATGCCGCGAACGGATCTATTAGAGGGGGTATTCTTTTTGTAGTTGTGTACACAAATATATTTAATACATATATTTATATTTTACATTAGTTATTAATTATTATATTTATTATTGTTTACTGTATATTAGTTATTATAAATAAATGATTCTTGTAATTTAAATCATATTTATTCTTCTGATTTATAAATACGATTAAACACTGGTCACTGGTCACTGGTATCAATATTAAAACAACAATTTTCGGCCCAAATTAAAAAATGCGAGACGAAAAACTATTATTTCAAGATGTTTTTGAGATTTTTTTCCACTTAAATGCTTTAAAAACAAAAAAGAACGTTATGAAACTTGGTTTGCTGATTATTTTAAAAACATAACCGTTATCTTGGCTCTCCAACAATGCAAAACAACTAGGAAGTTATATCAAAGGAACAGAAAAAAAATGATCACTAAGGAAGCAGGCGGCAATTCGTATTCGAACTAAACTTAAAAAAAACCATTAAATTAATTTTAATTAATTTAATGGATTACAACAATACCCAATGTAAATAAAACAAAAAGTACAAATTTAAAATAAAATTTAGAACCAGTAACAGTTTAGTAGTAATACCAATTAACAATTAATAATAGGTAACAATTAAGACATTTTGTAATTTAGCCTAATTAAAGTTCTTGCTCGATTCACTTTTGCATAATGCATATGGGGGTTACAATTATCGCAAATAGTCACCCCTATCACCTCCTAACGGGAATACGTCGAATTACCAATAACCCTGTATATACTGACAACTTTCCATAAAAAATATCATCCAGGTACTTATACCGCGCCAGATTCGCGCAGTCACCAGCAATAATATCACACAAGACACGTCTTTATTACTAGAGCCATAAGAGCGTGTCAGATATTTTTAAACGCAATGCTGGATCATATATTATTACTGGTGACTGTACATACCTTGTCGTACCTTAATATTTTTTTTTTCAAAAAGCATTACAGTTTAACTGTGAGACCTGAAGGGTTTTCACGTATATAAATATTATGATGTGATACCGATTTCAGCCCACTGAATCCCGCCCCACTACTTAACTTTAGAAACCTACATAGACGGAAATGCGGAACGTTAATTCTGCCCTCCTAAGCCAATAAACAGTATCCCAGAATTATTTGCCAAAGTAGGTCAAATCCCCTTCTGTTAGTAATGAGGTTGTGATTGCTACAGGAGTTTAATTCGAGATGCTGCTTTTTGACTTAGTAGCAGGGTAGAAATTAATGACGGGGCGAGCCGGCGTAAATGAAAAACATTGAAACATTTGGCGCCAGGCTGAAATTCCCTTTAGGACCTCGACTAGTGTAAAAAGTTAATTGTTAATTTAATATTAATTTAACAAATACTATATTGAATTTAATATTGATTGCTTTATATACCTAATGCTAGATTAAGTAGTACCATTGTAATATGTTTAAAAAATGACTGACTGCTGAGTTTCTTGCGGCGTTTCTTCTCAGCAGTGTCTCCTCTTGGGAAGCGCTGGTAAATTCTTGACGTGTAAAAGTGCCCGTACGGCCTACTAACTGAATAAATGTCTTTTATCTTTTATCTTTTTTAAGAAGTGGGGAGTTTTAGTAGGTAGTGAAGCATCAATACGAGTAAAGAGGCTCCTAAGGAGGTTACCAAGTTGTTTAATTACTTGGGCGTTATAGTTACGGTTTACAAAACTAAAACTTACATAGCCTTCAGGGTGCAGCTTAATCAGAAACTTTTTCCTTTTGAACGATATTTTTCTAATTTTAGCCCAACTGAAAGTATTGATTTTGGTGACGTTTTGAAATACAAGGATCCCCAAGTGAGCCACTGCTAAATTGAGGGGAACCGCCTCGTGATCTTTAGCTGGATGAATTTTTACACCTGTAATCAAATATGACTTGTACTCAGATTTGGGTTGACTTAAATCATGTCGAGTTGTTGAGAAGGATTCAGTCAACATTGTTTTGAACATACCATATAATTCACATCTTCGAGCGGTTTCTAATAAGTTCATATCAGCTTCTGCAGGACTTTGACCACTGTAAACAAAATAGTTCAAATGAGAATACATTTGCGCACTAATCAATACGATGTAATTTAATTAATGATAATAATTTAACATACTGAACAATTTTACTTAACGGAAACATTTTTTATTTATAAAATAAATTATTGTACATTCAAAGATTTTGTCTCACCAAAAAATAAAACCAGATAAAAAATCAAAAAATAAATACTCGCTATTTTATTCTACTAATTGATAGGATTACTGTACAGGATAAAATCTCTTTAATAAACATTTGGTCTTAGAAATGACAAATAACACAGATCGTGAAATGTAACATTATATATACCGAGTGTTTATTTGTTTCTGAAAATATTTTCAAAATTGCTTCTTGGGGTTGGATATGAGTATATTACATATCATTTTAGGTATATTTTACAAACAATGATTCAACCGTAACACCCGTACCGTATTCAATCTGGAGGAGCCCAAACTTGGTATGTTTTGAAAATGATTTTTATTTTTATTTAAAACAAGTGACTGAAATATAATGATGTGATATATTTTTAGAATCGGCTTACTAGCCCTTTCATTAGATATCACACACGATAGATTCCAGAACAAAAACTTTTTTCTTCCATACAAAAAAAAAAGATGACATAATAATTCCTCTCCTTTTTTATTTTGTTTTTCGTGCTACGGGTCAATTTGTTTCTTATGGCCTAAAGATCAATCGTTCCGATTTACATGCTTTTAACACCATTTGCAGATTTTTAGTAAATTTCGGGGTGTACCGCTAGCACTACAAGCAGGGATTGTAACCGGTTACAAATAAACCGGTATTTATTTAGGTTAAACCGGTTAATAATTTAGGTTACGTTCGAACGAAATTATTTGGGAACGTTATTTCGAAGCGCTCCCTAACCGGTTACTCTGTGTTTCGATACGGGATGAATGACCGCTGTCGCGCGTCGAGGCGCTGCTGGTGGCTGCGCTATCAATCTAATACCATAGCAAACCAATCCTGTCTCCTTAAACGAGCGGTCATTCACCCCCCACACGGAGGAACCGCTCTCTAACCGGTAAATTGATTTCGTTCCCTGTTTACGCTCCGACATAGAGATACCGGTTAGAGCGGTTCTTGCGAGCGTAACCTTTATTATGGGTTAGGCTCTCAAAGTGCGGCTCTAACCGGTACGGAAAATAAACCGGTTTTCAATCCCTGACTACAAGTCTAGAATGGCTCAACCGATTACAATTATTTTTTGTTTTGTTCATAGTTAAAGAATACACCCAAGCGGGGCCGGGTACGGAAAGCTAGTTGATATTCAATTATCTGCATCGGAATCTACGAGGGGCACGAGGGCTGTTTGTTAACTTCCCGTTTTTAAATGTTATTCTTATCACTGGTTGAAAATATGTATACGACCATGTTAAGGTATCCTTCATGGGCCGGAAAAATTAAAAATATATCATTGCATTGTTTTGTGTTTTTTCGTTTAACGGCTGTTGAATAACAGAATTCGATTACAATTGCAAATATGGAGAAATAGTTAACAGTATCGTTTTGTAATCGTTTTCTGTTTTTGGAAGGAAAATCATATGATGAGATAAAAGTACAAATGCAAGCAGTTTACAAGGATAACACACCTTCAACTATCACATATTGGTATAACGAGTTTAAACGGGGCAGAGCATCCGTCTTTGACGAATACCGTCCAGGCCGCCCTATTGAGGTGACTACGGAAGAGATGGTCAAGTAAATTAAAAATGTCGTATAAGCCGACCGCCGAATAAAGCTTAGAGAAATTGTTGACACTATTAATGTTTTAGTCGAAGCGGTACAATATATTTTAGAAAACAAATTAGGGATGAAAAAGGTATCGGCAAGATCGGTGCCGTGATTGCAAATTTCAAAAATGAGTTCATTTGAATAATGACATATCTTACTTTTTCGACCTTTATCTCCCTGCCCCCTAATGAACACATTCAGTGCTCAAGCGTATGATTATGGGTAAAAATTAACTAAATTAACTTACTACAGTGAGCCGCCTTTCGTACCTATGAAAATTTGCAGTTTACTCGTAATAGGGTCTGGCCAATGAAAGATGAGAATGAGATTTCTTGAGAACTTTTTACATGGCAACAAAAAAGTCGATTGTCAACGCACGTCAAACGCCATTTATTCGCCGTGAGACTAAAGAATGTTAACGACCATAAATGACGAATAACTCCCATGCACAGTCTTATTGAAACAAATATAAGAAAAACATCAAGGATCAAAATGATCACACAGTACTAACCTAAAATAGTAGTTTATGCAATAGTTGTATCCCATCAAAAACATACATGTGAAAATGCAAGCCAAGTTCAATGTTAAGAATATGCAATGCGTGTTTATCGACTTCATTGACAAAAAAAATGAGATCTAGATGGGTGCCAAGTTCCGTAGATAATCCTGATATTTATTTATTAAGAACATACCTACAACATTCTAAAATAAATTAAAAACACAATTTCTTATTTTTTCTGCTACAACAATATTTGCTACCTATTAAGTATAACTTCTTATATTTCAACACCCAAATTATTTACACAAAGCAAATAACTTAGGATAAACTGAAGCTTAAAATCTGACTTGGCTAGTTTTTATATTTGTTATACGCAAGTTACTGTATTTTTATACTGTATGGTCATATTTTACTCATCGAAATAATTGACTTGCTGGTAAAAAACTTTGATGGGATATCATTTATTTTTGTCAAATAAGTTGGCATGCGTTTCAATAAACAAACATTAATTACTGAGTAGTTCCGGTGAATCTGTGATCTTCATTCATCATCATCAGTTTTACTTCACCAAATAGTGCTTTTCAAAAGCATATATGCACGAGTTAATATATGTATGCTATATACTCGTATATATATACAAAATACCCAAATCGATATAGCTATACCCAAATTATTTGAAGAGTTCCCTCAATTTCTCCAGGACCCCATCATCAGATTCTGACCTGGTGACATTGGAACCAATCAGACAGTGTGCCCTTTCAAACAAAAAAAGAATTTTCCAAATCGGTTAATAAATGACGGAGTTCTGAGGTAACTAGCATAAATAATAAAATAAAATAATAATAATAATAAAACTTATAAAATCACTGTTTTCAGATTTTTTCATTTGTATACGCATAATTACCCATCTGTATGCCAAATTTCAACCTTCTAGGTCACCTGGAAGTAGGTTAGGTTTTTGATGATTAGTCAGTCAGTCAGTCAGTCAGTCAGTCAGTCAGTCAGTGGTAAAAATGCCGATTTTTAGACGTTTATATCTCAATAACCGTTTCACTTTTATTTATGAAATTTAGGGTTCTAGTTGATCTAAAGGGTCAAAAATTACATATACCAAATTTCATGTTTTTATGTTAAGTAGATTTGGAGTTATTGAGGGGTCAAAAGTGGCTCCAAACGGTTCGTGTAAATAACACACGGCTGCGCTCGCCAGTTCCTTTTTCTTGAACTTGGCTGGACACGCTGCCGCGTGTCTAGATAAGATAGGTCAAAAAACATGAGTGGCGTGTGTTACGATGTGAGCCGAAGACCAACATCGTAAAGGAAGACGCCACGAGTGTTTTTTGACTTAGTTATACACCGTTGCATACAATACTTTTTCTCAAACATGCTCGGAAAGAACGGTTTTCCGATTGAAACACAAGGACGGAAAGTGCCTCATTTTACTCCTAGGAGTAAAAAATAGTACATTGTGTATTAAGGGTGGTAAAGAAAGAATTACAAACGAGAGTCTGTTAGAAGCCCGAAGCCGAAGGCTGAGGGCTTTAATGACTCGAGATTTGTATTTATTTTACCACCCGTGTAACATACAATGTTTTTCATCACAATTGCGAGGAAATGAAATAAAATCAGACAAAAGATCATATTTTTAACTTATTAGCGGCAGACCACAGATTATAGGATATGTCTCGGCAGACTACATCATTGTCTGTGACTTACCACAGATAATGTCAAACGGGTTCGGAGTCCGATTCTAGTGACAGTCGAGATCAATAGTTTATATGCGAGATTTTTAGGAAATTGTATGCTACTGACATTTCATCTCGAATTAAACTTCATATCGAATGGCACAAGAATTGGGGTCCTGACGTATTGTGATAGTTTGAGTCCACGTGTAATATTTAAAAAAAAAGCTATTACGTACGTTAGAAGCGTAATGGTAAAAAAAGGCCCGCGGGTATTATTTTGGATTTACGGTCGATTTTTCTAGCATGTTAGGACACTATTTACGAGCAAGTGTGATGAAAAACATATAAAAACACTTTCCATCCATGTCCATATTGTTTATTAAAAGTGCTCTCTATTGCATACAAAATCGAAAGGAATGTGAAAAAAATCCCGCACACCCAACTTGTGGGTGCAGTGTGGGCCGGCGGCGGTGCAGTGTGCGTGGAACTATCTTTACTAATACTCGGTAGTTTTCAAACAAACATTATCTCCGAATTTGTCATAGGTTTTTAAAAATACTTGTAATTATGTATTTGTGTTATTTCCTCGCGGAAACGAGGATTTCCTGACTCGTATTTTAGCAGGCCTCGCTATTGCTCGGCCAGCTAACCACCTCGTCAGGAAAACCCTTACTTTCCGCGCCTAGGCAACAATGTACTATTTCTACTAGGTTTCAAATAAAATTAAAAATTAAGCCATAAAACCTATAAACGAACAAACGAAGCACAGAACAACAAACGAGCGGGAACCACGAAAATTACAAAATAAGTGTCTATGGTTTTTGGTTTTTAATTGACGGAATGGAAAATAGAATTATTAACATTTCCAAAACATTTTAATTGGACCATACAGAATACTTCACCAAATTAAATCCACCAATCACAATGCTTATCGACTGTCAATCGGAACGTTAGGTTCTTTTAGGTACTCTTTAACTAATTGAAATCTTTAAAAAAAAAACTTGTATTTGGTATCAACCAACCAGAATACAGCTACTTTAAAATCGACAATCAGGTAACAGAATCTTCTTTCCCATTTGTTATTTTCAAAAGTAAAGTACTGCTAAGTCTTAGAATATAATGTAACTAATGTAATCTTCTATATAATAAAAATTCATCACTGAATGTCTTGCTAATTGCAAAACTCGAGAACCGATTTGGCTGACTTATTTTTTGTTGCGTTCTTTATTGACAGGATAAGGTTTATATGTAAGAAAAAATATGAAAAATCCAACGGGAAGGTCGAACATTTGCAGCGGGGTGAAGCCGCTATCAAACAATAAAACAAAAACCATAAAACAATGATAGTTATGTTTTTATATGAATATTGCTTGTTCTTTGTTGAAACTTTCCAATATTATTTATTTCATCGTTCGTACATGTAGAGTTTCGTAGCCTTTAAAATATAATTGAATACAATGTATCATGTCATGACGATGATTATGATGATCTTTCCGACCGTTTTCGGGCGTGTATTACATAATACGTATCACAAGTATCACAACTATTTTTAGCACTTGTGGGATACCACACCTTGATTTTTAAATTTGCCGTCATTTTTTCATTCTCATCTTTCGTTGGCCAGACTCTAGTACCCGAGTAGAAATAGTTATTTGTTTGAAATGCTGCATAATTGTGGTGTGCAAGCGCTGGTATTAGGTAAATCCAGAGCATGTGAAGGAACCGAAACTTGACTCTCGCGCGAACTGAATGATTGAAATATTTCTGAGCAAGATTCAATGCGACAAGGTAGCCAGCGCGGTAGTCCACTTTACCAATTGTTAATTAAATTTACTCACGAATGCTTTTTATGATTCTCCATTATTCGTCTTTCAGATTCGGAGTCTTGTCCAGGAAAAAAATTGTATCCACTGAGGTATGTGTAATCCGGGTAATCTTCAGGAACGAAATCACCGCATTCGGCTAAAAGAATATAAAAAGAATACAACATTTCAGGTTCGCTTAAAGCGTTTAATCTTAAGAATCGTCTAAACAATACACACATTACATTTTATTACTTTATATATGTAAAGGACTCATTTTAATACTAAAATATAAGAACATGTTACAAATCAGTTCTGAATAAATACTATGAATATTTCATAATCATTACCACAGTAATAAAGTATTTAGTTGCAACTAACTTTAATGTACGTAAATAAAAATCAAGCACGTAGTTAAACGTTTGTCGAAAGCTTTTTCTGCCTCTCATACGAGAAATAGACAATATTTGTAATCTTTATTGCTATAGAAATAAACGTAAGAAGATTTAGTAAACAAGATAGAATTACAATTTTTCTCGCAGAATTTGGTGACATTTTACAATCCATCCCTGTCGGATCTAGTCATATTTTGCGGTGATATCAACTTGAATTTAATGAGCAATAAGGACCAGAATGTGATTAAGTATGAACATTTATTGGCTGAACATGGTTTTACTAAATGTATACATGAAATAACGCGAAGCGAGATGGTCGTTGATAAGGTAGTGGAGTCATGTTTGGACCATATTTATGTCAGTGCACCTTCGGCGTTGATAGATTCGGTGGTCATCACACATAAAGTCTCGGATCATTACTATGTAGCCGGCTTCGATAGAATGTAATGACACTCCGCCGGAGGCATGCGGCCGCCGCCGCCGCGGTCGCCGGCGCCGGCCACTCGACGTGTGCTGGCTAGATAATCGTTTAGTCAGAGATAAGCTATTAGAAGCTGACTTTGATGAATTTTTGAGTATCCAGTGCCCCATTGAACTAAACACTTCCTTTAGTAATATTTTCACTAAGATTTATAAACACATGTATTTCTCCAAATCTGAATAATAGAAACAACAAGTACTGGATAAATAATAATTTGAAAAATATGATTATAGAAAGAGATAGACTGTATACGATAAGGTGCAATAACCCTAAGAATATGATGAAAAGATTGGAATACACTAGATACAGGAATAGATGTAGGTAATAAGGCCATTGCAAAGTGTTGAATATGATAGGCAATGTATTTGAGACTGTAATAAGAATATCAAAAAGATTTGGGACAAAATAAACAGTTTATTGGGGAAAAATATACAGTCGTTTGATAATAGCATACTCAATAATATGAGCCACCAGGGTAGTGTGAAAGATATGTGTGATACGTATGCACATTGTTTTTCAAACGATATTAACCAAATTAAACATGTATGTACTTATAAGTGGTTAGATAAACTGTAATTCTATGGAACTTGCTAACTATGTAAACAAACAATATATTGAAATTGACATCTAATGTCAATTTTAGTATGGCGGCTTGTTTACATAGTTAGCAAGTTCCATAGAATTACAGTTTAGGGACACACATGTGAGTGGGTCTGACATGAGCATGAGGTGGCAGCCCGTGGATAGCAATGTGGTTAAAAAAGTTATTACGAGAATGAATGCAAAAAAGGCACCCGGCAGCGACCTGGTGCGCATGAGTGACCTAAAACTGCTAGTTGATAAGGTGAGTCCCGTTATTGCTAATTTAATTAATTTCTTTTAAAAACAATCAGTTCCCAAGTAAATTAAAAGAAGCTGTAATTCGTCCAATCCTTAAGAAAGGTGACCGGAAAGTATTCTCAAATTATAGGCCTATAGCAATTTTGTCAAGTGTAGAAAAGGTAATGGAAAAATGTATTGTTAATCAAATAGTAGACCTTCAGTTAAATTCTATCCTTAATAATTATTAACACAGGTTTCAAAAAGGAAAAGGTATTCATACTCTGTTAGCAAAATTTGTAGATGAAATTAACTCTCATTTAGAAAATAAAAAAGTAGTCTCAGTAATATTCATTGATTATAAAAAAGCTTTTGACTCTCTCGAAACGGATACGCTTTTAAATACAATGGACGAATGACTACCTGATGTCCCAGACTTATCGCGTGAAGGTGGGTGAGGTGCTCAGTTGGCGGATGACTGTGGGGTTCCGCAGGGCTCTGGATGTGGGCCAGTGTGCTACTTGATGCATGTAAATAGTATAGGTGGAGTCATACGTCACAGCACACCTTACATGTTCCCTGACGATTTGTGCATTGTGTCTGCCGGGACTGACCTTGTTGACACGAGTCGCTCTATGCAGCTTGATATAGATGCAATAGTGCGATGGTCTCATGACAACGATATTTTATTGAACGCGGAGAAGACTAACCTACTTGTAATACACTCGCCATATTTGAAAATACTAGATCTTAATTTTCATTTGACTACCCATGGTTATCAGTGCTTGCATAGTGACCAGGACCATTGCCGATGTAATCCTATAGATAAAGTTGATTGTGTTACACATTTAGGAGTTAAAACAGATACTAGTTTTTCCTGGTCTCAGCATGTGGATTATATCTGTGTTAAATTTAAAGTTTTGTTGGGTAAGTTCTACCATCTTAGTTACAGAGTTCCTGTTGGTACTTTAAATTGTTTATATTTTGCGTTGGTAGATTCTGTACTGGGGTATGCTCTCAATTATTATGGTCTCACTTTTAAAACATACTTAGAAAAACTGGAATCCTAGCAAATGCGTTTTTTAAAATTTCTTGTCTCTCTAAAGATTAAAAATAACTGTAAAAATGATTATCGAAAATTGTTCAAAATATTATGTACTCGTATAATACTTCCCGTCACTTTAAAGCACAAATACCTTTTGGCTATTAATAACCATGACAATTGGCAGCATGACCTGCGTAGAATTAATCACAATCATGGAACAAGATAGGTGTTTGCCGGTAAATTCGATGTGCCTAGAGTTAACAACTATTACGGAGACAGAACTTTAAAAAAGCGCCTGCCATATATTCTCAACAGTTTACCTGAGGACATCCGTCTCGAGCATATTTAAAAGAAAACCGGGCAAGAGCATGTCGGACCATGCTCAGTGTAGGGTTCCGAAGCCGTAACGACAAACACAAAAAAACTATCTCAAAAATCAACATGTATGAAACAATTTTCTATTTAAAGTTATTTGGCGCTGTCTTAGATGATTTTTAGTAGGTATAAACCCGTTAATCGCCTGTATCTCAGGAACTAATCATGTCTACTTAGCCGTGATAGTTTTCCTTTAAAATTCGTTATATGCGCTTTCGTTGAAGATTTTTTTCAGATTTTTAGTACTTGTAGTTTTGGCTGTAGGGGGGGGGGGACACTTGACTCTAACAAAAAATAGCGCTTTAAAGCTTAATATTTCATAAACGGATCCCTTAATCGAAAAATTGTTTTCATAAACCCGCAATATTTTTGAAAGACCCATCCAACGACACCCCACATTATGGGGTAGGCAAGAAAAAAAAAGACATCCCCACGTTACGTGTAGGGGAGGTGCATTAAAAAAAAATATTTTTCAAAATTTTATTTTACCACTTTGTTGGCGTGACTAATATGTACATTCATGCCAAATTACAGCTTTCTAGTACTATGAGTCTCTGAGCTAGACTGGGGACGGACGGACGGACGGACATGGCGAAACTATAAGGGTTCCTAGTCCCCCTAAAAATTAAAGAAATTTCATTAGATACACTGCCTTACAATTATATAATTGGTATCCATTGTGACGAACTAAACATTGTATAATATTAAGATTATAGTACTTAGTTGTTAGTAATTCTGTAGCACTGCCTACCCCACTCTGGGAATAAAGGCTTGAGCTTATGTATGTATGTACGTATGTTATTTTAAAGTCTTCCTGCAGACAAACTGTACTAATACAGTTTTGCAGGGCTTTTATATTAATTGTAATTTTTGGTGCTGGTTTAATAAATAAATAATAATAATAATACTAACGCAGGGCAGCTAGTGGCGAGCTGTTGGTGAGTGGCGACACCACGTACCTGATTGCTCCCGAGGGTAGGTCCTGTTCCTCACCTCACGCTTGCCTTCACCGGCAGGCTGCGGTGTACAATGACGAGGAACAGACCCTCACCTCTGGCTTGCCTTTATTGGCCGGTCAGAGTGGAGCCGCAAGAGCTATATGCTCGAAGGGTGGATGTGTTGCATAAGTGGCGAGTGGGCACCTTATGGTCGTTTAAAGTCCAGAAGCACCTCTCCACCCTTAGCCCCTCTGGAACTGTTGCCTCCCTGCTGCTATATATATGCGGCTATTTCGGGAGGCCCATTCCATTGAGTTGGCGAGTCACCGCCTGCCATTTCAACCAAAGTAATTAGCATTGGCCAGGCAGGCGCCGTAGTTTCATCAATAGCCTAGGTCACCAATCCATATCAGTTCATTCATAGAACTTATTATTAATGTTCCCATCCTTCTTAAATAGTCTCTTATACTAACCGGTGGTTGTCCGTGGGAGCATACCTCTATAGTTTGAACTCAGGGACAATCGCCGGTTGGTATCCCATCACTTTACTAAATTAAACTTGTCTAAAGGGCCTCTGCGTGTTGGCTTCGGCTCCATGTACGCCTTCCAAAGGTCCGGGACTCCCATAGTTCCGTGATTGGTAAAGACATACATAATAATAAAACACTTCGTTGTTGATATTGCGCTCTGTGCACGGTGACGTCACAGAATAAGCGCGCCAAAATGGCAGCGTTTAGTAATCGTCCGAAATTTATAGAGTTCTAATATATTTTTTAACTAAATATCCATATCTGTAAGTGTTATTGTTTTTCCGGTAGTGTAATAACTTACAGAATCGTTTAAAATAAAATACAGCATATCCCCTATTATTGGAATCTGCCGCTGTAAATAAGCAGCGTGCTAACTATCTCCATCTCACGTGCTTCGCGCACAGCACATTAAGCCACACCTTTTTTCTTCAGTGGGCGAGGCAGCCTATTTGTGACCCCTTAATACGTAGTAAATTTTACCTAATATTATGTACATGGTTTTTATTTTATTTCCTTGCAGTAGTTGAGAGCACTATGCCTGCCTCGGCAGCAGGTACCGCAACCGCTTAGCGCGAAAGGGGTTTTCGATATGGTATTTGATAGAGTTGTTTTTACAAACCCCAAGGATGCGCAAAGCCTATCTTCGACACACACTCGGCGTCAAAAATATCGCACCTTCGGGAAAAATATGTTCAACCGACATTATACCCTATTTAATCAAGGGTAAAGGTATTATTTGAAAGGTAATAAAATATACTTTTTAAAAAAGCTAAAAAAAATATAATTATTGTAACCAGGTTTAAAAAAAAAGAAGTTTAATGCGAGGACAAGAAAAATGTTTATTAAATTGTAAATTAACATCAATGAAATGGTTAACAAACAAACAAAAAAGACACTTAAAAGTAACCTTAAACCTAGTGTTACTTCCTCTAGCCCTAATTACTGCTTCCATGCGGTCTTTCATTGACCGAACCAACTTTACTACGTCCGACTGAGGAATGAGGTTCCATTCTTCAATCACGGCGTCCTGGAGGTCTTGGAGAGTGGTAGGGATGGTATCACGTGACCGAACACGTCGCTTCAGCTCGTCCCAAAGGTGTTCGATTGGGTTCAAGTCGGGACTTCTCGCTGGCCACTGCATAACAGGGATCCCAACCTCTCCCAGGTAATCACGAACGAGCAATGCAGTGTGGTTGCGGGCGTTGTCGTGCATTAAAGTGAATCCAGTGCCGACAAAACCCGCATATGGGACCACATGCTCTTCCAGGATCTCCGTGACGTCCCGGTGAGCAGTCAGAGACCCCTGCCCGCGAGTGCCCCCCGTCCGGGAGACGCACAGAAGGTCGGTCTTGCCATCTGTGGACATACCGCCCCAGAACATGCACGAACCACCTCCGTAGGCCACCGTTTCTTCAATGCAGGCTTGAGCAAATCGTTCTCCCGACCTACTGTAGACTCTTCTACGCCTGTCGTTGCAATAGAGGCAGACCCTCGTCTCATCGGAGAAGAGAACCTGCCTCCACTGGTCGAATGTCCAATCGACGTGAGCACGAGCAAACTGCAGGCAGTCTCTGCGATGCTGTGCGGTCAGTTGGGGACCTGTAGCAGCCCTGCGGGCCCATTTAGCACATTATACCCTATTTAATCAAGGGTAAAGGTATTATTTGAAAGGTAATAAAATATACTTTTTAAAAAAGCTAAAAAAAATATAATTATTGTAACCAGGTTTAAAAAAAAAGAAGTTTAATGCGAGGACAAGAAAAATGTTTATTAAATTGTAAATTAACATCAATGAAATGGTTAACAAACAAACAAAAAAGACACTTAAAAGTAACCTTAAACCTAGTGTTACTTCCTCTAGCCCTAATTACTGCTTCCATGCGGTCTTTCATTGACCGAACCAACTTTACTACGTCCGACTGAGGAATGAGGTTCCATTCTTCAATCACGGCGTCCTGGAGGTCTTGGAGAGTGGTAGGGATGGCATCACGTGACCGAACACGTCGCTTCAGCTCGTCCCAAAGGTGTTCGATTGGGTTCAAGTCGGGACTTCTCGCTGGCCACTGCATAACAGGGATCCCAACCTCTCCCAGGTAATCACGAACGAGCAATGCAGTGTGGTTGCGGGCGTTGCCGTGCATTAAAGTGAATCCAGTGCCGACAAAACCCGCATATGGGACCACATGCTCTTCCAGGATCTCCGTGACGTCCCGGTGAGCAGTCAGAGACCCCTGCCCGCGAGTGCCCCCCGTCCGGGAGACGCACAGAAGGTCGGTCTTGCCATCTGTGGACATACCGCCCCAGAACATGCACGAACCACCTCCGTAGGCCACCGTTTCTTCAATGCAGGCTTGAGCAAATCGTTCTCCCGACCTACTGTAGACTCTTCTACGCCTGTCGTTGCAATAGAGGCAGACCCTCGTCTCATCGGAGAAGAGAACCTGCCTCCACTGGTCGAATGTCCAATCGACGTGAGCACGAGCAAACTGCAGGCAGTCTCTGCGATGCTGTGCGGTCAGTTGGGGACCTGTAGCAGCCCTGCGGGCCCATTTAGCACATTATACCCTATTTAATCAAGGGTAAAGGTATTATTTGAAAGGTAATAAAATATACTTTTTAAAAAAGCTAAAAAAAATATAATTATTGTAACCAGGTTTAAAAAAAAAGAAGTTTAATGCGAGGACAAGAAAAATGTTTATTAAATTGTAAATTAACATCAATGAAATGGTTAACAAACAAACAAAAAAGACACTTAAAAGTAACCTTAAACCTAGTGTTACTTCCTCTAGCCCTAATTACTGCTTCCATGCGGTCTTTCATTGACCGAACCAACTTTACTACGTCCGACTGAGGAATGAGGTTCCATTCTTCAATCACGGCGTCCTGGAGGTCTTGGAGAGTGGTAGGGATGGCATCACGTGACCGAACACGTCGCTTCAGCTCGTCCCAAAGGTGTTCGATTGGGTTCAAGTCGGGACTTCTCGCTGGCCACTGCATAACAGGGATCCCAACCTCTCCCAGGTAATCACGAACGAGCAATGCAGTGTGGTTGCGGGCGTTGTCGTGCATTAAAGTGAATCCAGTGCCGACAAAACCCGCATATGGGACCACATGCTCTTCCAGGATCTCCGTGACGTCCCGGTGAGCAGTCAGAGACCCCTGCCCGCGAGTGCCCCCCGTCCGGGAGACGCACAGAAGGTCGGTCTTGCCATCTGTGGACATACCGCCCCAGAACATGCACGAACCACCTCCGTAGGCCACCGTTTCTTCAATGCAGGCTTGAGCAAATCGTTCTCCCGACCTACTGTAGACTCTTCTACGCCTGTCGTTGCAATAGAGGCAGACCCTCGTCTCATCGGAGAAGAGAACCTGCCTCCACTGGTCGAATGTCCAATCGACGTGAGCACGAGCAAACTGCAGGCAGTCACTGCGATGCTGTGCGGTCAGTTGGGGACCTGTAGCAGCCCTGCGGGCCACAATCTTCTTCTCCCGCAACCTTCTCCTAATGGTGGAGGTGCTAACAGAGGTCGTCCGAGCTTCTCGGAGACACTGTTGCACCTCAACAGCATTGGAGAAGCGATTGCGTAGAGACGACGACACAATAAAGCGGTCGTCTCTTTCAGATGTGCAGCGTCAGCGGCCAGCTCCATGCCTCCTAATGAAGCTTCCAGTCTCCTGGAACCGCAGGTATACTCGGCGGACAGCAAACCGGCTTAAATTCAGTTGCCGAGCGACATCACATTGCTTGGAGCAGTGCGACCACCTGGGTTGATTAAGCAGCAGTGGTTTCCATTTTTGAGGGTAGTTTTTTGCTTCAGCTCCTTAGATGTGTTCTCTTTAACGTCTGGATAGCGAATGATTGACGTTTGACCTTTACCAGACTTTTTATACACCTGGAACACGGCACAACTCGCGACCATTCAAACGCGTAATTTGGCACTTTTTTTTCGAAACTCTCAGTTTGCGAAAACACTTTTTTTTTCTTTAAATTAAATATTGTTAATTTAAAACACATTAAACGTGCTTTCGATTGATACTAATATTTACGAGGTGGGATAATTTTACTAAGGGCTAGATTTGCTTGAATCTGATTTTCAACGAGTTGCGATATTTTTGACGCCGAGTGTAGTTCAATTAAAGGGCAACCAAACGATAGAGTTAATTCGACTAAGTGCTAACCCTATCCCAATACCCCATCGTCTGTTACCCAATTTGAACGGTTTCAAGCTGGTTTAATCTCTATGCGCAAGTTTCGAATTATTATGGCATTACATAACAAGTGATAGGGTAGGGGCTGGTAGTAGCCGCCTAAGCAAGACGGCCAGAATTCGTCCGAATGCGTAAAAAATAGAGATTCGATCAATGGGGTAATACCCAGGCAAAGCTAAGTGCTTAAATATTAAACTACCGATACCCTAATGAACTTGGTAAGCTCTATGGATGCGGTTAACAAATTAAAAGGGGTTCACCCTAACGTTAAAGTAACTTAATCATAGGGTAACCACATCGATTGGTTAACCAAATGATAGGTTTAGCCTATGGATAGGGTTAACCAAATGAAGGGGTTTTCCGATCCCTACCCGGCAGAAAAAGCAACTAATAGACTCGTATACACTAGAGGGCCCCAACTTCGTTCGCCCCCTATATGACTCGTCCATAAATTGCGTACTTTTTGCATACACCTTCATACCGCTAAGCCATTTAAAAAAAACTGATGTGTTACTACTAGGCTTGGGACTTTTGGATGCTCGCTATGGTTCTAGAATCCACGGAGTCGCCATTATGTTAAAATATTTTTTTTCCAAGTCAAAGACAGTGTAAAAATAAAACATGTTAGAATTACGCTGTTATATCGATTGGTAATAACCACGTTATTATGACTGCCATTAATTTTATCATAAATGTATTAGTTATTACGTCACAGTTCACAGGTGACGCGATATGCATATATAGGTACGATTTACTTAATTACGCATCCTCTTTGATACTTGCGTTGTGACAGACTACTGACTGACATCTATTTTACAAATTAAAAGAACACTTGATTAATAAATTGTCAGTTTTGATTAAACACGGTCTAAGCAATTTCTGATAAAATTTAAAATGAATAGTTTTACTACTTGCGAAATTAAGTCCTGGTTAGAGCCGTATAAGGAATTAAAATATGATGAAGAAAAGATTTGTATATTTTGTTCTTTATGTGATGTATATTTCAAAGCCGGAAGAAAAGTGTTTATTGTTAACCATGTTAAAAGTGTATCCCATCAAAATAACTGTGGTGAAAATAGCTTGTTGTTAGATTGGATAGAGCCTTACCACGAACTAGCAGTAAGTGAAGACAAGTCCCACATTTATTGCTCCGCGTGTGATACTACCTTGAAACTCAAAAAGTCGATAATTATGATAGATGATTATGATGCACTGATTCAAAAAGCCTGTACCTCATCAAAAATTTAGAAGTAGCGACTAATATTAGATTGAAAAAGATTTTTTTGTTATTGTTACTTAAAGTCTTTGTTTTAGTTTATTTTGTTTACTAGCAATAGAGTATTTTATTATTGGTAATTATATACATACAAGTTGTATGTACTTATCCACTTTGACTTTGACTTCTAAAAACATATTTTAACATAATGGCGACTCCGTGGATTCTAGAACCATAGCGAGCATCCAAAAGTCCCAAGCCTAGTTACTACACATAAACTGTTAGTTAATAGTTATTTATGTAGCTAGTACATATTGATAGCTAGATACATAGATAGATAAAACGTTTATCTGATGCTTCAATCACACACATGCAATTGTCATATTTAGTGGAAAAGAACAATATCAAACTAACTTACAAACAAGGTACAATCTGAATCGCATGTGTGCGTCGCAGCAGTAGAAAAAAGTCATGGCTCAGCGTATAGCATAACTCTAGTGAGCAAAACACTGGTATTCTGCCACAACTCCGCGATGCGACAAAGCCATTATGTTGCATAGAAAGGAATACCATAATATAAGTAATCATATCCGAAAAAAGCATGCCACCGCGAGGCATACGGAGTATTTGTTTCTGAAGCTTCTTAAGGTACGAGTGCCGAGGTTAGAGCACGAGCTTGGGAGCGCTCTAATTACAGGCCTGTACCGTACTCGTACCTTAAGAGCTAATTATGAACCGTTGCATACATAACTTTTTCTACAAGCTTAAAATGATAATGACAAAAACAAACTATCGCAAACTTCTCTTGTATACTTTCCTCGATAGTTCTGCACACAAATTACTTGTCAGCAAAGTTATTTTTATTAATTCGATTGGCGTTAAAGTTTGTGAATTTTATTGTTAATTGTTTACAAATTTCATGCAAATTTGAATAGTTAAAAACCGTTCCGACAATTTATCATAAAATTTAGAATGCCAAACGAAACGCCACTTTGTTGATATCCAATTATCCATATTAAACGTAACCATGGAAATCAAATATTAATCATCTATTTTTATTCATGGAATTCATGGAAATCGAATATTAATCATCTATTTTTATTTATTTAACAAAATGTTATTTTAAACCCATAATTAAGGCAAAATTAATTTAGTTTTTAATATACGTTATTTTAATTGGTATTAAAATATTTTTAACAGTTTATTATACAAATTAGGAACTCATGAGTTCAACTTAACACTAAGACAGATTCGAAATGAACGTAACCATGGTAATAATGCTTTAATTATTATTATAAAACTGTTATAACCATGGCAACGCTCATCACAGAATTGTTTTCACGCTTCACGCTGTACAAGCGGTTTATAGTACGCGAGTAGACAAATCTTTTTATAATGTAGCTACACCTTACCTTGGACCATATAACTAGCCAATAGAGCGGCCGTATTTTCATTGCATTGAATACATCCTTGAGCCAAGTCCCTCTTCACTTGAAGGCAGAATAAATATCGGGTAAATTCCTCCTCCAGCCGCGCGGGATCCGGCGTGTAAAACTTAACGCAAAACCGTAAAGTTGGTTCCAGCATCGACAGACCGACTTGGCGACATATCGGCTTTTCTACGTCCAACCAATACTGAATGCATAAAACAACATTACTAATTAATCATTGAAGCCACTTATAAAAGAAAAAATAAAAAATATGTCGATGTTAAAAAAAAAATAGTGAGAAAAAACATGTCGATATTATAACACTGCACGGAAAGTACAAGTAACATTATAAACATCACATTTTAACTGGACAAATATATACGTTAATACGTTACGTGTCTTGATAACTAACTACACAGCGTTAATGGTTTCCTGTTAAGACGTAAAATGAGTCCAGAGATATTGTCATAAACGGTTTATGGGCGCCATTTTCCAACACATCGGCGCGAGCGGCAAAAATACGAGGTGGCATACTAAAAATTCGATGAAAGCAACAAAAGCTTTCCAGGCAAAACTACGTAGTAACTGAACTATACTTTTTTTTTTTTAATTGATTGTTCCCTTTTTTAGTGTGCCGTACCTCATAAGGAATAAACGGAACCCTTATAGGATCACTTTGTTGTCCGTCCGTCTGTCAAGACCCTTTATCTCGGGGACACGTGGAAATAACGAATTGAAATTAAAACGAATTAACGAATTGAAGTGAACAAGCAAACTTCTAGTTTTAAACTAAAAAGATACGGCCGTTTATGCCGCAAAAAACGTATATTTCGACACTCTCAAGGGAATTAAAATTTATGGGGTATTTTCGGTTAACCTAGAACTATGTTTGCCAAGTACTACCGTCGTCTACAAGTATAAGGAAAATTCTGAAAACTATACATTTTTTATTAAATCACAAAGAAAAGGTCTTTATGCAAGGAACGGAGGTCTAAATTTTTTATTGAGTAATCCGTCTCATGCTAGTTATCGTATGAAAGGGCTTCATTGGCACAAGCTTAAACGGTTTTTTTATGATTTTTACGATGCAGTTTTTGATTTATGACAAAAAATTAAAAGAGTACCTACACATTTCTACGGATCCCTCAGTGGGCGAGTCAGCGAGAGTGATATAGAGAAATTAATCCCTTTTAAGATTTTTTATATATTCAACGAAACCAGCAACATTATCATATCCTTACAATTTATCGATGTTTCATTTAAACTTCTTGCATTGTATATTTACCTTTGTTCCATTTGCGTCTTGGTACTCTAATCCAAAATAATCAGCTTCCAATAAGTGCAGCTGTCTGCATACTTGATCAAATAGTACGCGACCCACAGCTTTCGACTGAAACAAGAAAAACAGTTAAGATAGTACATTTTTTAAATAGTTTTGGCCACTCGAGAGCGTAACTTCCAATGAATGGTAGGTACCTAATCTAATACCTAAACGAGCAATTCTTTTATACATGTACCTTGTGCCCGTGAGCATTGCGAGAGATTTTAACAACGCATTCCTGAAGTCATAAGGTCATAATAAATGTAAAATGAACATAGGTCCAATTAAGACTTTTTAAGTTTTCGTTTTTTTCATACAAAAGTAGTCAACTATTTTCACTTCTCTAGTGAAACAATGCTTTAGGACGAGCTGGCAACGCTTTTTCCTCCATTTCTTATGTAGTATGGGACATTGAAGAATGTTATTTTGTTTCCTTTTCTAACCAGTAATGTTAGAAAAGTCAAGTGGAACAAAGAGACAAACCCCTGTCATGATTAAGAACGTATTTGCGTAATAGGCGTAAATTATTACCTAGCAGAATCTATTCAAAACCGTTACTCGTAACCTTTTTAACAGAATGATTAATCATAAGGCTTGTCCCTTAAGCAACGGTTGGCTGTCTTTCAGAAAAGAGTTTTATCATTACAAAATTAAATAAACATTAACCCAAAAGTAAATGTGATTGTGAGGCCTGCCTGAGGCATCGAACCCTGGGATGGTTAAGGTAATGAAAGACTGATTTCGGGCTTTTATTCGTTGGGTATTCTAAGGATCTATTTTTTTTTAATTTGTTATTTAAATAGGCACACCAACAATATACATGGCCTACTTTTTAGAAATAAGTGACAGAAGATTTTAGACTAGCCTGTATACCAATTACAGGTGTGCAACAGCGT
Source organism: Acleris laterana (assembly GCA_963966035.1). Taxonomy (NCBI): domain Eukaryota; kingdom Metazoa; phylum Arthropoda; class Insecta; order Lepidoptera; family Tortricidae; genus Acleris; species Acleris laterana. Next base: position 48,035,797 of record OZ014438.1, read on the forward strand.
TCACCAAAAAACAGTAATTACTTTTTTAATAGGTATCCTAATAAATTACCTAATAAACCATTTACAATTATAAATTTACCAAACTTTTTAAAACTTAACATAAAAACGCACTAAAAACACTTATTTACAAGGTACCTAACCTACAACTACTTAAATCTACTCGAGATTTTCTCGCGAACGACCATTTCATAACTAAGTGTTAGTATTATTTAAAATAATTTATCAAATAAAATTAACTTCGCCTACTTCCTCGCCTCGCCTCGCTTACTGTGAAAAATGGCGGAGCTATTTTATAAAAAATGAGTGTACTTCGTCTAAGATTTAGAAAGACGTTTTTTTACTATCTGTGATCTGTTTTTAAAATCATAATCATGTCATAATAGGCGAACGTCACAACCAATCGTAATACAACAAATTTATTATTGAAGAGTATTTTAAGCATTCGGTCATTGTTTATTACCTAAACCTTAATTAATTTAGCACTTCCTGCCCGACCATTGTTTCTAGGAATTAGAGTGACAGAAAGATGCCCGCAATTTGTGAACTTCTATTTCCGCGGTTACTTAGTCCAGTTACTTTGCAGGAGTATTTAATCGGCATGTGTAACAAACGTTGGGTGAACAGTGCACAAACCTATCACTCTTTGGTTCCTTGCCCCCTGGCTTCAGTGGTGGCTCTCAGTAGTAAACACGTAAAACAATGAATATTTCATCCACAAAATTGCAATAAAATACTACCCTTAGCCATAGGCCTATCGGTATTTGCATTGGGTATGTTTAGATTGACTTGTAAATTCTTGGATTCCTTCTTAATATTTATTTATGAAAAAATAATACGCCGATATTTCTGTTCATTGACACGTTAACAATTTCATGCACTCATAGTGATAGAACTGGATTTGAATTGTACAGTCAAATTAGATGGTTAAGTCTCGCAACGTCGCAATCATAAAGGTGTTACATGCTGGAGATTTCATTACAACATTTTTACTAGTGACCGACCGAAACATGTTATTTTGCCGAAACCGAAACCGAAGGTTCGGTTTCATTGTAGTTTCGGCCGAAACCGAAACCGAAACCGAACCTTTTATAAAAAAAAAGTCCTTAAAAAGTCGAAAAAATGTTAGTAAGCCCGTTTTTTTCTAAAATTAATATCTCGCCGACCTATAATTACAGGTTTCTACTTTCAAAGATTTATCACAATTAAATTTCAGCACAGTTACAGAGGTTCTGTTTGAAAATTTAACTACCCTATAAAGTGAAAAAAATACATTATTTGTTAGCGATTTTTTAATGGTGGTATAAAATAAAACATATTTATTATTAAAATATGATGCTCATATATTATGTTTATTTATTTACAGTTACTTACATTTTAATTATACTCACAAATATCACAATCAGTTAGCCTCGAATGGCTAATTCAAATATAATTAGATAATCAAAATAATCAAATTGATCACCTTTGGTAATCATTTTAGCGCGGAACAAATACAACACGTATTGACACGTCTACACGAGCAAAGCGCACTGATTTAGGTAGTTGCCGGCGGAGTCAGGCGAGCGACGCTATATTGCCAGCCGTGCCGAGCGCGCCCGACGTTAGCGGAGCGCGACCCGAAGGTACGATGTTGTAAGTTTCGGCGCGGCCGAAGGGTTCGGCCGTTTTTGGCCGAAACTGGCCGAAACCGAAACCGAAACCGAAATTTCGGTCGGACACTAATTTTTACACAAAAATCGAAATATCTCTAAAATCGAGCCGAATTTAGCACACGTTAATTAACATTTTTAACTTAAAATATGGTCAGGAATATGCTGTTAAAATGTCTCGCAATGCTCACGGACACCGTGTTTATACCTAGTTCGATAAGACTACCGAATGATATATGTATACAGAGTGGCTCATTTAGATCGGTCAGTATGGGAAAGTCTGAAACTATAAGATATACGAAGATCTGTTCTTAAGAACCATGCCATCGATATTAATAACAACAAAAACTGCATTGTTTCAAATTACCACCTTTTTTCAATACAACATTCAACACGTTTATATAACGATCTTACTACTGCATTTTGTATCGTTGAAGAATATGAAAACAATGCATTTTCTTCGTTTTAGGCATCATTTTTCATAATAATATTTCCTGCTTAAGACCTACACGATCGATATCTAAATGGAAATAGTTAGTTTTATTTTTCAAAACGTCCGGGTTCGATTCCCGATCTGAGTACAGGTTGTTTTTAAATGTATGAATGCAGTTTTTCTTGTTATTAAAATCGATGGCATGGTTCCTAAGAGTAGATCTTCGTATGTCTCAAACTTTAGTTAATAGTAAAATGGTTTCAAACTTTCCGTACTGACCGATCTAAATGAGCCACCCTGTATACAAATATCATTCGGTAGTCTTATCGAACTAGGTTTAGTGTCGTGGGGTCCCTTCCCTTGCCTTAACTTATGTTATTTTTTATTTCAATATGTATACACATTAAAAACTTAATAGCTTAATAACTTAATTGGTATCGGTCTCCTCTGTTATTGTCTGATGTTGCACCCTCCCGTAGAGTATCCCGTAGAGATTTGCACCGCATAAATCTGTTCTGATTGGTTGCATGACAGCGGGAAGTGAATGAAAAGTATGCTGTTGAATTTATACTCCAACATCCAGAAGATAGGCATCTAGGCCGGTAAAGCTTAAATTGGGTGACCACAAATATCCGCAATGTTCTCATAAATTTTTGTAAAGTTTACCTGTATTTGAAACATGGATATTGTATCGTCCAACATTTGCACCATGATGGCGAGCATCTTGCCGCCCTTTTTGGGAGTAGCGGGCGGCGTCCTGGAGCCCCCGCCCGCGCCGTCCACCCCCGCCGGTGTGCTCGCGGAGTGGTGCATGCGCCCTGGGCAACAAGCCAACATGACTACACAGAACACAAATGATTGCTAATCATGTCAGAAACGTGGGGAGGAAATGGTATCATTTGAAAGTAATGCGTGTCCTTAACGGACTTAGCAAAACGCAGCTTCATCTCTTCCTCTCGATTTAGTCTCGAATGACGATCTCTCGAAACAAGGGTGGAGCTAACGTAACTTCAAAAATCGATTTTCAAAGTAGGGCCTCAGGTACGGGTGCGGCTAAAATTGGTTAGACTTGAATTTCAAGCGCTTAGGAGCAAACGGGAAAGCAGTAGGTACGATGGGAAAGGATTATTCACTACATCTGTATATACTAAATATGTAGGAGGGGCGATCCAAAAGTAAAGATGATGGATATTTACAATATCAAAAAAATATAAAAAGAGGTTGAATCAATTAGGTACAGTCAAGAGATTTAATTTGGTACCCACCTTAGGTCCAAAGTCAATCTGACATTTTACAACAATAAGGTTGAGTTTCCTAAAAGTTACAAATGACTTGACATCTCTAATGACATTGAAGACTTCAAGCATATTGTTCTTGAAATAGGTCCCAAATTAACGCTCGTGACCGTACCTACTTACAGTAAGTAAATTATAGACTAATTAGCTAGAAAGAAAAAAATACAAAAAGCTGTGAGTGAATCGTATCAAAATGTTAACGAGCTGTTGTAAGAGCCACGAAAAAATTTACAAAATTGAAGTGAAAGCAGTAATTAAGTACTTCTGCTTGAAAAAAATACTAAAGATGTATGTATACGCCGATTCGATGGGGACTTGGGGGGACTCCGCCGGGTCATATTTCACAGTGGCTTGCTTGTGCAAGGAGTTTGACTTGGGTAGACCTTCCACTGCGTAGGTCGCCCAGCCATCTCGCTCACCGAGGGAAACGTAAAAAATAAATCACGATTTAGTTTTAGCAGATTGAAGGCTGACCATTTGGCATTTAACTGAGGTCATAGGGATCTCGTCTTACAGCCGTCATTTCGATCCGTAGTCTAAACAGAAACCCATAACCTGCGACCTTTCTCTCCTACGTTCAAGAAATTCCAAGTCGCAAGCTCAGCAGGAAATGTTATGGCATCCGTGTTCTGGGATGCTGAGGGGGTCTTAATGGTAGAATATCTAGAAAAGGGAGCGCCCATTACGGACTCTTATAACGCAGACCAGATAAAGTGATTGCGAGCAGCAATAAAGGGAAGCGGCGGGGTGAACTACAAGCTGGGGTTCTGTTTCACCAAGACATCACACTACAAGGCCGGTGTTTGCTGCGGATTAGTGGAACACCTAGGACTAAGCGAATCTAAGTATCGTATATTATTGGGCCTAAGTTAGTACATCGGGTGTTATATGATTCCCCTATAACGTAGGGTTATTGGGTATCTACATAAACATTATGCTATAAGGGTGCGCTATACTAATCGCCCGTCGGATTTTTGTTCGTATTTTTTTTATTATTGTTATTATTGCTCCATTGAACCCACTTCATTCATGCTTCTTCCATGATATTACTCTCATCTGGTTTTTAAGTTAGTATCAAACCTAATCCACATTCTTTTGCATCTTGCTTGAAACAGAAACCGTCGTCGTCAGAATCGGATAGTTCGTCGTCAGAATCGGATAGTGAACCAATCACTACATAGTATAAAACAAAGTCGCTTCCCGCTGTCTGTCCCTATGTATGCTTAGATCTTTAAAACTACGCAACGGATTTTGATGCGGTTTTTTTTAATAGATAGTGATTCAAGAGGAAGGTTTATATGCATAATATTTTTTTATTTTATGCACAGGTGTTACAGAAAACTCATATAAACCGAAGCGAAGCGAGGGCGGGTCGCTAGTTCAATATAAATCAGATGTTCTCATGTAGTACCAGTTTATTTCTTCCTTACTTCAATATATTAAATGTGAAAGTGTTTCACAAAAACACACAAATACAACAGATTCACTCAGACACAGAATATATGTTTACAGGTTTTCATAAAAATAGGCATAAACTGTGTTATATGAAGACGGACAATAGTATGCTTATTATCATTATCACGTTATGTAAGAAATGTTACTCAACAACAGATGGTGCTTTCTGTTACCGCAAAATGTAGTAACAGAACCGAAGAGTGGAGTTTTTCTTCTGTAGATTGTATAAAGTAATATAGGTAAAGTAATATCGCGCCACTTTGACGTATTTCCATCGGGCGCTTTTATTTATAGACGTTATATAATATAACCACCAAAAGAACCGCGGATACAAGCTTTTTTCTATTAAATTAACTTACGGTACCTATATATTTGTGATGGACTTCAAAAAAGGGAGGAGGCTCTCGGTATGACGGATTCTTTATTTAAAAATATATTCTTGATTACTCTTAGAGGGCTGGATTAATTTAGTGGGAGATCTTAGGTCCATCACCTTGCATTTTTGAAACCAAGCAAATCGCTTGAAATAGGTGTTCCCGCGGGTGACCTGAGCTGATTTAGCCCGGTCGCCGGTGGGCACGGGAGGTGGGGGGGAATGCATTCGACACGCCTCACTCTAAATTTAATATCTCCATACATCTAGAAAAAAAAACTTAGAAAAAAACTTTTTTGTCCAAATCTCCTGATTGTAAACTATGGTGATGTTTCAGAAAAAAATACAACTAAATAGCCCAGTTATCCTGCGATATAAAAAAATAACTTGTCATACGTTTATGACTAAAAACTGTGCTGAAAAAAATGCTTTGTGCCGCGCGGCGGGTCGCGCCGATGTAGATACACGATTTAATATAAGGGACGCATTCAATTCGTAACCTTATTTTTCATACATAAATAGGTAATAAAAAAATACTTAGAGCAGAATTACAACAAAAAAGAGTGAAATAATAAAGGGCCCGTGAAATACAAGAAACGTTTCATTTCAACGTATTTTTATATTTGCTGTATCGTAAGAACAGTAAAACATATATAAGCACCAAATTTGGTATGATTATATGAAAAACCCTGAAGAAAAACAACCAATACTAAAATATAGTTACCTGAGTTGGGTCGCGTGGATTCGTCGATTCGAAATTGAATTCAAATTGGAATATAATAATACGTAATGGGCGGCGGTACGGAACCCTCGGTGCGTGAGTCCGACTCGCACGCGACCGGTATTTTCACAATCAAGGCCTTGGTTTCTAACAACATAATAATACCCTATAACTTATAGTTTCCAATTTCCCCATACTGACTGACCCATTCTGATTGTAAAGTAAAAGTTCGACCTATAGGATAATCCCGAATTCAGTTTTATCAAAATTTTAAGTGAATTTTTCCTTATTATCTTTTATTAAGATTAATAAAAAGAATAAGATTTTTCATTACCTACTTGTGTATGTAGAATGAAGTTTCAAATTGATTGCGTCCCTTATACTTAATCTGACAGTATGTAGCCGTGTGTCTATTTCGGCGCGGGCCGCCGCGCAGCACAAAATATTTTTTTTAACACAGTCAAAAATGTACGACAAGTTAAATTTTTTATATAGTAGGATAACTGGGTTATTTACTAGTATTTTTTATCTGTAGCGAATCACCATAGTTTCAAGCTAGGAGAGAATTTTCCGAAAAAAATCAAAGGAAATTTTTGATTTTTGAATTTCTTATTTTTTTTTTGTATGGGTGTGTACATTTGTTGGTCTTGAAATGAATTTCGCGTCGTCGAATTATAAGAAAGACACCAAACTTGATGTAGTTGCTAGATGTATGGAGATATTTAATTTAGAGTGAGGCGCGCCGGATGCATTTTTCCCAGAATTTATGTAAAAGGATATAATAAACGTAAAAAGCTGTTATAAGTAAAGTTGATTTCTCGCGGAGTCCATCATAATATAAACAATAGAGTATCAGCTTTCATAGTACTTCCCTACGTTGGTTCTCGAAGATATAGATGTGGCAATAAATAAAATATCCAACTAAATATGAACTTAATAAAAACCCCAAGAATATCCGTCAGGAGCTCCCATCATTATTTAAAATTTCAACATCAATATAAGTATAGCAATAAAATATCTAAAAAAATTCACGTTATATAAAACTACAACAAAACTAGTTAATTTAATGGCAGCCCGACCCCATCGTGCAGGCCGACCTAAAATAGCCGTAACCCAGGAGAACATCGATTCTGTACGGCAACTGATCGTCGAAGAAAGCCATGCGACATGCCGCGAGATAGAAGCTTCATTTAGCATTTCAGGGAAGAGTTTTAAAATATATTGCATGATCAGTGATCACAGAGGGTTAAAAAAATTGATCTCACGCTGGATACCACATTTACTTAGTGAAGACGAAATAACGGCTCGCGGTAGATGGTGTCGCAAAACTCTGCGGTAATGCAACGAGGAGACTCTAAACACGTACATAGGCTGCTACGTAAGTTTTTAGCCGTATAAAAACTAACAACATTTACTTTTAAAAGTGTATGGCAAATTAAGGCGTAATTAGCGTGTGGTTGCCGGGTTAGAATAGTGCCACTCCATATCTTCCCGTGGATGTCGTAAGAGACGGCTAAGGGAATAAAGGCGTATAGTATTGTTAGGCGATGGGCTTGCAACCTGTCACTAATACACTGGTAAACATCTTAGCCTAAGTGTGCAAAATGTGGTTGCAGAATTATCAACAAGTTTTTAGAGTTGTTGGTAATTCTGTAGCTCGGCCTACCCCACTCTGGGAATAAAGGCGTGAGATTATGTATGTATGTATGTGTTAGCTATTAACCTTTTTGTAAAATGAAATTTGATACTGGCCGCTTACAACTTTTTTCTTATTTTTTTTTGCTGAAAATGTCAGTGCAGTTTTGTTTCTTGAAATGGAGCGAGAATCGTTTCGTGCTATGATATTCTACGACTACATAAGGAACTTAACCTTTAAGGAATCTAATAAAAATTTAAACGACGCATTTGGGGAGTCTGCTCCATCGTTAGCCACAATCTCATATTGGTACCGCGAGTTTAAGCGGGGTCGGGAGTGCCTCAAAGATGAGTCGAGACCGGGACTGCCGTCGACTGCTGTAACGCCAGAAAACGTGATCAAAGCCGAGTGGTTGATTAAAGAACGCAGAAATATTACCCATCGGGAAATAGAGCATGAACTTGCTATTGGATCACCAGCAGTTTCAAGCATTTTACATGATCATCTTGGCGTCAGGAAGGTCGCTTAGCGTTGGATACCGCATTTGCTGACCGAAGAGCAAAAAACCCGGCGAGTAGATTGGTGCCAGTTTATGCTCAAAAAAATCGACGGAGGCAATTCCCAACAGGTTTCTAATATCCTTACTACTGATGAGTCCTGGATATACAGCTATGACCCTCTAACAAAGCAACAATCTATGCAATGGGTGTTTGAGGAAGACGGGCCGCCATTAAAAAACGTTCGTGGCCGTAGTGTGAACAAAAAAATAATCGCCGCGGGGGGCCAGTAGCTGTAGTTCCACTCGAAGATCGAAGAACAGTTACTAGCCAGTGGTACACAGAGGTCTGTTTGCCCCAGGCATTTGATAGACTTGGTGAGGATCGTCCAAAGAGCGGCACTCATGGAATTATTTTTCGCCAAGATAATGCACCTGCACACACCGCGGCAATAACAATGGATTTTTTGACCAGTAAAGGTGTTCAGCTGGTGTCGCATCCACCCTACAGTCCTGACCTGGCCCCGTGCGACTATTTCTTGTTCCCCACTATAAAGAAAATGATGCGTGGCCGGACTTTTATGGACTCGAACGAGGCAGTACTAGAATTTGAGCGACTTTTCTTTGAGGCAGTACGCATTTTTTAAATGTTTTGAGGATTGGTTTTATAGAATGAGGCGATGTATTGAACATGGAGGAGTATATTTTGAAAAATATTAAAGTAATTTGTAAAAAAAATTAATGGTTTTTAATTAACTAAAAATATTCATAGCAACCCTCGTATACAGTGTGTTACCAGCACCCTGGCTTTTTTTAAAGTACGTTAAAATAACGTATATCTGTAACGTAACTATGACATTAATTTAAATAATAAACTCATTTTCAGGTTTTGTTAACTTTCTAACAAAAATTTAATTGCCAGCAATGTAAAGCACAGCAATTTGACAAGTGTAATTTGACAGTCGACGGTTACTTTGATTATTATGATCTACCCCCGTACCACGACATGCCTTGTACCAAGCAACAGCGATACTGATAACGATGAACACGCAGCACATGCACTACATTGAAAATGGACAGTATCTAAGAAAATTAATTGTGAAGTTATTTTAATTATTTTTTAATTGATAATACTTGCAAACAATTGCTAAAGCAACATATTATCGGCAGTTTTAATAAATGCCCGCATGCCGGTAACACACTGTATGACATTATCAGTGCAGTGGTGACGAATCTTGGATATACACCGTGTCTAATAAGTTCGCATACAGTTTAGATTCTCAATAAAATAAATGCACGAACAGTTAATTCAATTAAAACTATATTTTATTAATGGCACACTTATGTACAATATTTACAACAAATGTTTCGGAATAACTCCACCTTTAACTTTTTTTACTATCTTTAAACGTTTCTCAAATGAATCACACGCGGCACGCACCGCTTCCATTGGTATTTCATCCCAAATATGCTCGATAACCTTTTTGAAATGATCGAGGTTTGCGATTTTATAATCATGTAGTTTCGAGAGCATGTACGACCACACGAAATAATTTAATACATTCAAGTCCGGAGAACTGGGCGGCCATTCATGTTTCGGCAGAAAATCGGTCAAATTAGCCTGACACCAAGCTTGAACCGCGTTTGCCATGTGTGAAGGAGCTCCGTCTTGTTGGAAAACATAGTATTCGTTCTCAAACATCCTTTTTAAATTTGGAGCAGCAATTTTCTCCAAAACCTCGGATTTATAGTACCTATTGAGCATTGATTTTAACGCCTTTATCGATAAATACTAGAGGTAGTTTACCCCGTTTACAAACTGCACCCCACACCATCACCGATGGTGAGCTCTGGAACCTCGGAACATTATTCTGGTTGTCCGGAATGTCTTTAATCATTGGTGCCCACAATCGATAATTTTGGGCATTATGAGGCTGTTCTAACACGAACAGTTTCTCGTCAGAAAATACAAACTCATCCCCTGCGTGCCAAGAAAGTATTAAATTGGATCTTTGTACTCTCTTTTTCTTGGTCGCTTCGGAAATGCCATGAACTTTTCGTTTTTTGTAGGTATGGCATCCAAGATCCACCCTGAAAATATTGTGTACCGATCCTTTTGAAATTTTCAGGTCAGCTGCCAATTTTCGGATAGAACGGTGTATTTTGCGCCGAAGTCGCTCTCTAACAATCTTTACTACTCTATCGGTTCTAGCTGAACGTGGCCGACCGGATCTTTTCCTGTCTTCTACTGAGGAGGTCTCTTTATACCTCTTGATTGTGGTGTAAACTAGATTGCGTTTAATTCCAAGGGGTTTTAAGGCCTTGAAGATAGCACCTGGGCTGTCGCCATTGCTAAATTTTCTGATAATCGTTTCACGAAACTGTTTCATCGTGGATTAAAAGCAAAATACAAGTGCTTGACGTTTGAAACGATTGTATTTTGTTAACGACAACATACTTTATAAATTAAAATAAGAATTCGATAATTCTGTATGTCTTTAGGGTTAGTGCAAAAAGATGTGTATTCGAACTTATTGGACACGGTGTATGCCTACGATCCGGATTCTAAACTGCAGTCGACTGTTCCCAAAACCGAGTAAAGTAATACGCTCACGGAGCACTACGAAAAACATGGTCGCTTCGATTGAAGCGAAAAGTGGCCACGTTGCCGACGCGATCGTGCTCGAAGATCGTACAGTACAACAGTTAAAGCTTACTGGTATACCACTGTTTGTTTACCATAAGTTATCAGAGTTCCGAAAAAATTACCCAAGACGTCGTCGTATAGTACTGCACCACGAGAATGCGAGCTCTCACACGGCCCGGAGACAATAGCGTTTTTAAAAGAGCAAAACGTCGAAAATCTAGAACACACGCCGTACAGCCCAGACTTAAGCCCTAATGATTTCTTCACTTTTCCAAAAATCCTTTGTGGTCACCGGTACCGGACTCAATAAGATGCAGTTGAGGCATACAAAACGGTCATTTTGGAAACCCCGACTTTGGACTGGAATGTTTCGAAAACTGGTTTGATCAAAAGAAAAAGTTACCTAAATACATATCACAGTGATTATGTTGAATAACCACAAATACCATTTAACTAACACTTAATTTTTTTCAAACAACACTAAAAGGCTACCCTCGTAAATCTAAGATGAAGCCAACACAACCTCAACTGTCAAAATGTTATGGAGAGACTAGGAGCTAGTGAACATACAAACAAACATACTACCATAATAGACTGAAAAAACTATAACCCTTCCTTTTGCTCTAGTCAGGTAAAAAAGATCTATCAGATTGGTTGATCCTATATAAATTTATGAATGGTTATGATGAGTGACCAAAATATACATGGGTGGAATTTAAATGTTCCGTGTATTTACTAAATCTGAGCAAAAATTATATGCTTACCTGGCAAAGTATGATATCCAATAGTGGACAGATGTCCAGTTGAGTTGCAGGATCCTGGTGGTAGATCGGATTCCATTGTTTTATTATTATTTTAACTGATTCAAACCAAATTCCATTGTTGACACAACAAAATCCATTTCTACTGTGTCTCTACATGATGCTCCTTCCACCTAGCAGTTAGATCTGGGAATTAAAAAACAATTATAATATAACCAACTTTCTTGCTGACTGTACTTGTACAACTATTAACTAACTCTATATTAGAATATACCTGAAAAGAATATAAGTGAAAAGAGTTGAAACTCAACAGATCTACTTTTAGTCACTGGGGCGTTTCTACTGGCACCTACTTGATTCACATCAATAAATGAGTTTAATGGCACCAATAAGTTAAGGTAGGGTTACTGTTTAGGGACTTGAAAATTCCTGACAAAAAACCTGAATTTTTGATAAAAAATCCAGACTTTTTGGTCACAAAATGGAAACAATACTCACTTAGGTTTGGGTCATTATTTGGGTGTTTGTTCCAAGTCACTTTCATGGTTACATTTTTGCAGAAGTGGCTGCAGATTTCGATTATGTTTCTGGTTGAGTATCTAAATTTACCAGACAATTAACCAATATCCAAAAACAGCATCAAAACATACTCCCAATTCTTCAAAAATAATTTCATTTTTGGTAGAACAAGGGTACAATGTACCATATGACAACAAGGGGAATTGTGCCCTTGTCCTACCGAAGGTGCAATATGTACACAAAACTGAGGAGGACACAAAAAAGATTAAAGACGTATTGATACTACTTAATACATAGTTTTATCTGATTAAAAAAAATCCAGACAAATTAAAGTTCCAGACAAAGTCTGGAGTAGAGTTTAAAAGTCCAGAAATGTCCGGACTAATCCAGATGGATGGTAACCCTAATTGCAGTGTCACCAGAGGTGCATAGGTTTCGAAATTTCAAATCAATTCAATAAATGTGGGAAATAAAGCTAGAAAGACCAGGAAATGTTATGGACAACCTTTCAAGCATTTATTAGCCAGATGGTCAGATGCAATCTGAAGGCAGGGCAGAACTGAATCTTAATTGCCGCATCAAGGACATGTCATGGAAATCCATGAAAGAAGCATATGTTTAGCAGTGGCCAAGTAAGCTAAGAAGAAGAAGAGAGACCTTCTTACTTGTGGCTCAACAACGTGTTAAAGATATAGTCAGTCCATCGGTACACAGAGCAACACATCTAGCTATACACTTCAGAAATCTGAAATATTGCATGAAAGAGAGTCGCACTAGAATCATATGTTGTTGACATAATACACATATATACATCTCTTTCTTTTTCTCTCTGCTCTGTCTTTAATGGTTAGTTAGGTGTGATGTTGTGTGTACGTATAATTTTTAGGTCTTACAACAAAACAGCACGTAAACAAAACTGTCATAAGGCCTTTAAAAAATCTTGGTGCAGATAAATGTTGAATGTAAACTCTTAATCTGGTAGACATGTTGCCATATTGTTTTATTATTGCCAAAATAAAGAAAGATTATCAAAGAAAAGTTCAGTTACATTCAACTTTTTTTAATGCCCCTAACATTTCAAATGTTATAATTTCACAACTTGGACAAATAACTTAACTTGAAAATGATGGGTACATTTTAAATTTAGCTTTGAGAGGCATTATAATCCTGCTTACATTGTTATAAATGTATCTACAGCACCAAGAGACTGCACTTAGTTTAATTCACAACAGGCTAGAGGTAGCCACACGATTATCTTCATACAAGTGCACTTATCAGAAAAGTGACTACTTTTATATGAGTATTCTTGAGATCATTAACTAGGCACATTTACAAAGAATAATATTGTCAAAAGAATAGTGATCTTTTACCTGTATTAAACCGTTATCAACACAGAATTTAACACTGTTCAATTACACGATCTGCAAAAAAAGAGAGCAATTCAAGTTACTTCAACAATTGCAATAGCAGGGAAAACTGGCAGCGCCCTCTTCTACACCCCTAGATATAAATAGATAGTTTCAATGCAATATCAGAAAATAGGTCAACAGAGGTGTGTCCGGTCACCCCGACAGAGACAGCGCACGTACTGGGGCTACTGGCTGCCGCTGCCTCCACTCTACCTTCACCTCCTCCTTAACGAGATCGCGCCGCGCTCACAGTCGCCCGCCGGGCGCAATGCATCACAATCTAATTACACCCTTCGTTAATTTAATAAGAACCCCTAGTTACGACGTACACTTGGCAAAATCATTAAATAATTGACGAGGTTCCCCATGTCTACGCACATTAAATTCAAGTAAACATAAGGCTGCACACAGGAGTAAAGAGTAACACCAAACTTGAATGAGAGGTCCGACACCGCACCGCTCACGCGTACTACAGGCTTGAAGCAAGTCATTGATCTAATTGGTCTAGTGACACGCCCGTCATTTCTCGAGATTAGAATTACCAAGCAAGATTACCATTACCATTTTATCGTTAAATACCAGCCACAAACCACTAAACCAATAACTAATGCACTATTTAAAGGTTTTTATTAGAATTAGTTTTGCTATATCTTACATCTTGTAAGTTAGCTACGCCCGAAAGAGACAAACCGCTATAAAATATATATTTATAATACTCATTTCGCTGCGGTCACATCTACGGGGCGAAGTTTTGCATGCATCTCCTTCTGTAACATAATGAATGAAAGAGATTTCAACACGAATATTTGTGGACCGCTTCAAAGGTTGATGTCACTTGAAGCTATTCTCGTTTAACGACGTAATACAAGAAGACTTACAGAGGCCCACTTTGAAAATTGAAGTTCGAACTTACTTTAGCACAATCCCCTTCTCTCGTTTTACTTTCGATCAAGGAGTGACGGGGATGGAGCTACCGTAACTACGAACTTCGATTTTTAAAGGTAGCGCATCAAGTGACGACGAAGTCTAAAAGGGGGTGATAGACGGTCGAGCTATAAAGTCGCGATCTTAAAGTTCGCGAACTTACTCGGCTCGCGACGGTGACACACGTTGAAGCTTACTCAGACTTCAAACCTAAAATGTCGTCGACAGAGGAAGCTTTGAGTTGAGTTATTATTATAAAGGAATAGAGAATGTCAACCAGTTTAGCTTTTAGGTTTACCGTATTCTTCAAGAAAAATAAAAAATACCGGTAAAATTATCATTCCGATACTTCAAATAGTTTCCGAGATATTGAATTTTAAACGTAAAGTCGAGTCCAGAAATAGGCGAACTAACTTGACAGTTCATTGTACACTAATGTTGCCACAGTTTGGCTAGTGATGTTAATATCGATAGCTAATCGAACACATAACGGATTTGGAATTATCATTGACGATATAATAGCGTTTTTCTGTATCGCACTTTCATATTTGCCAGAAAGAAAAGGATGAATGCTATAGGTATGTATGGTACATGAACTTTACCATACTACCCCAACAGAAGCTATCTAAAGGGATCACAATGGCCTGTTATAATAAGAGAATTATTTTTGTACCTATTTAAGGTTAGGTCTAATTTGAGGAGTAATATCGTAAATATCCGCTACCTCCTAAGGCCCACCATACAACGAAATTTGTCACTGGAATATGAATCTATTATAAATAAAATAGTCAGTTTTCAAATTTTTTCATTAGTCATAAAAACAAAAGAAATTCAACTTTACGACCTCGGCACTAGATCTTTATTTCAATGGCCGTATTATGTACTACTATTAGTACAAGGAACCTCAAGAGGTTAAACCGTAGGTACATCCTTCATGAAAATTGCTGTAGTTCGTCCCTATTTGGCAAGTATGTATGAGTGTGAAAGTTTCGACGACAATTACTTGATAAAATATAAATAGAATCAGATTTATAGAAGGCTCAAGGTTATATCGACATTTATTTGTGTCGACATTAACCTATCACTATTTATTCTTTCCTATGTCTGGCAACATTTTTACCTGTCAAGTTAGTTCGCCTAATTCTGGACTCGACTTTAATATGCGGCGCTCGATACCCGGCGGCTAGCGCTCACGGATGATGACGTCACAAATTAGCAGCCGTGCGCGCCAAAATACGATTTGAGTTATTTTACAGGTCTATATCTTTTTAAACGTAATAAGTAACCAATTGAAATTTTCACAGAATATCGGTATCGTCTAAAATTATAAAAAGAATAATAAATCAAATCCCAACACACGATTTTTTTTGCATTTTTATAAGGATTGTATTTTTATAATGGCTCCTTGTTTTCATGCTATTTAAGCTTGAATTGTAGTCTAACTTTCATAGTTTTTGACTAAATCGAAATTTCAAGTAAAACTGCCACAACTATGTGACAAAACTGATTTTATCAACACGATGTTTTAAGCGGTCACCCATCCTGTTTTAGACTACGCTTGTAGTTGCCAATTGCTTAACTTTGGAAGGCTTTTTTTTTTGCCCCGCGGCGACTTCAACAGCTACTACCGCCGGGCTATGGCATTTCCACGAATTAGTGATTTCGCCAGTGTCAAGTGTATATAAGTATAAATCAATATAGCAATAAAATACAATCCAATCTTCTCTGGGAAAATTGGGAGCAACGTTGTTCGGTAGTTTGTAGGACAGAGGTCAAGATAGTTTTAACCTATGTACCACTTCGAGTCCACTTGTAACGAGAAGAAAGATGCCAGATACGCGAAATAAGTCCAAGTTTTCAATCACTGTGCAACACAATGGCATAAAAAGTACAAATCACTATCAGAAAAGAACTTTGAACACCTAAATACACAAAAAAATAAAACTAAAACAAATTACACATCCGCCATCTTTTAACGTTGCAAATGGCCCCGGGTTATATTTGTATGATAGCTTTTAATTTCGGTGTCACATTAAGCTTAAAATAATAATCTAAACTCCATGCTAACCTATATAGTTTATGACTAAACAGTAATAGTAGTAGTAGAAAAACTCTTACAACTACTTATGTTAAAAAGTGCCAAGTTAAGGGCCTATTGTTTGATCAGTAGTTAAACTAACTAATTGTTAAAATTTAAAAAAAAAACTGAAAATTGGACACATTTCCTTGAGATTCCTTTAGATTTTCGATTATTTTTTCAAATTTTAACCTTTAGTTAGTTTAACTTCTGATCTGATCAAACAACAGGCCCTTAATGAAGACGATGGTTAAGCGGTGGTTGCTTAACTTTGGTGGTAGGCCTTTCTTTACAATGTTTATGTTTATGTAGAATTAATATCGCTACCATATAAAATAAAATTATGAACTACAGTATCAAAATCGTTCATTCCATTTTGATCGGTATTACCATATGAAAATTTCTTTAATAAGCCGCTTTTTTGCAGGTTTTCCTTTCATTAGACAGAGTCTACCAAACGTGCTTTTCATCAGAAATGATAAGGTTTAATAGAGTTTACTACCTCAAAATAAACATGAAGACAATTATTGGGTCCGTAGCATAATATCGAAAGTCAAATTTGATAAGTACGAAATTCCTAAAAACAAAACTTCGAATATCAAAATGGATAATGTACGAAACTCCTAAAGATGCATGTCCTATGTTTAATTAGCCTGTTTTAAAATGTCTACAGTACAAAACCACTAGTGCATGAAAAAACTAACGACATTTTACCTACGCCCGGTTGACCTAAGTTTAAAATGTATAAAGTGCGAAATTTCGAACGACATTTTAATTTTCGAAGGTACGTTACGTTCATTAGGGGTAGAGTTTTAAGGTTTGAATGTATTGATTGTCGAAGAATTGTCATAAAGCTTTTTGTAGGTAGCGATTTTGAGCACTAGAAATATTGAGTTAGAAGTTTTGTCATTAGGTATTTTGTACAAAGGAATATTGATTTTCGAAAATGAGATCAAACGATTTAAAGTACATTAGGACATGCATCTTTAGGAATTTCGTACATTTCATTTTGATATTCGAAGTTTTGTGTTGGGAATTTCATACTTATGAAATTTGATTTTCGATGTTATGCTACGACCCCAATGATTAAGTGTATAAATAAATAATATTACCACAGTCTATAAACCAATACAGTCGTTCGACGAAGCCGTCTAGACAGGGCAATCGTGCGGGGTGTGAGGGGCGAGGGGCGGGTAGGGCGAGCCCGAGCTGCATACGTCGCCATTGTTAGTAGCTCGGGAATATCTTTCAGGGCTACTGCGTGTCGTGTCGTGTGTTGTATTTTGATGTGTTTAGAATAAAAAATGGTGCATACGACATGTGCCGTGCGAGAATGCAATTCATCATCTCGCACAAATAAAGATCTGCGATATTATCAATTTCCACACTCAGAAGAAAGGTAAATATATTATTTTATAGTGCTTAATTAACAACATTTTTGTCATGTCATGCCAACGTAAACAAAATGGCGGATGTAAAAGCGTGACGCCTGCCAGCAAAAATTTAAACTTTTCTCAAACAAAAAAATTACATCCATTTTCAAATTTAAAATGGCGGACATGACTTTTATGAATAATAATGGGGGTGCTGATTACGAAAAAGATATCCATGTTGAAATCAAAGATGGCGGACGTTATTTTTTCTTAAAAATCGATATGGGTGTCATCTTCGAGGTTCCTCGGGGTGCCGATTACGAAAATGACATTATTTTTGGAATCCAAGATGGCGGACGTTTTTTTTTTTTAAATATAATGATATGGGTGTCATTTTCGAGGTTCCTCGGGGTGCTGATTACGAAAATGACATCCATATTGAAATCCAAGATGGTGAACATAATTTCTTTAAACAAAATTGTATGGGTGTTTGAATCTAAAATCATACCTAAGTTATTTATGGCGGAACAAAGAAACGTACATACATACTTTAAACCTAAAACCATTACCCTCTTTTTGTTGGGCAGTTGTGTAGTTTGTGAAAACCCTAGGTAATTACTGTGGCCTTGTGCGGCGTCGGCATTTACGCAAACATCAAAGGCGTCGGCCCACTGTTAGTTACTCTTTACACTGTGATATTACTATGCTCAACCTTCAAAAGCACGCGAGTATGGAGTTATAATGGTAAATTGATATGTTTATCAGAGTGTTAAAATGGATAGGAACAGACTTTAGTTAGTACTTACTTACTAATTCCATGAACGCGCCTTAATGCTTTGACGTCTGACAGACGTCTAATGTAATGAGACATCTCAATCTCTCAATGGTGCGAACCTCATTGCCCTCAGTAAAAAAGACGGTGGGGTGAGACCTATTGCTGTTGGAGCTACACTTCGCCGCCTTGCATCAAAAATCGCCGTTCGACATATTTTACCAAAATTACAATCTTGTTTCGAACCCGTTCAGTTAGGCTTTGGCGTTAAGGTAGGCTGCGAGGCTGCCGTTCATGCTCTTCGCACCTACCTTAGCGACGATCAATGCGAAGTGTTACTCAAAATTGATGTTAAAAACGCCTTTAATTCGGTAAATAGGGATACCTACCCTGCTGTCTGAAATAAAAAACAACATTCCTGAAATTTACAACTATCTTCTTCACTGTTATTCAGACCCAACGAAGTTGATGTACCGATCAAACGAGATGTCATCTGAAGTTGGTTGTCAGCAGGGGGATCCCCTGGGGCCCGCAATTTTCAGTTTGGCTATTAATCCTTTAATTCAAAATTTAGCTTCAAAATTTAATATTTGGTATCTAGATGATGGGACCTTAGGAGGTGATGTAAATACAGTACTTTCCGATCTTTCATCTTTAAAAAATAACTTTAATTAAATCCATTGGTTTAGAGCTAAATTTTGATAAGTGTGAACTCTTCATCCAAAAACCTTCCGACGCTGACAATGACATAACACAAAAATTCAACGAAATTGCACCAAATATAAAAATAGTAGATAAAAGAACACTTTGCCTCCTGGGATCTCCTATTTTTGAAGAAAGTTTTTCAGATTATATTCAAAATTCTATTTCTAAATTTCAAAATCATTCCCATCGGCTACTTGACATTAGTCCACATTTTGCACTTTTAATTATTAAATTCTGTCTTTTTGTCCCTAAATTTACTTATGTGCTTCGCTGCTGTCCGTTCTGGAAACATCAAGATCTTTTGTCGAAAATTGATACTTTGATCAAAAGTAACCTGCAATCCATTCTTAATATTCAGCTAAGCGAGCATTCCTGGACCCAAGGATCCCTCCCGATTCGGTACGGTGGTATAGGGATCCGCAAAATTTCTAGTATTTCTGTACCAGCTTTTCTTTCGTCGATCCATAGCTCTTCTAGTCTCATAGGAAAAATCCTTAGGGAATTCCCTTTAAACTATGAGACTTCAGGTTTGGAGGACGCAAATAATGGGTGGTTAACTGCTTGCCCCGGTAAAAAATTTCCTGAAAACCCAAAATCGCAGAGGTGTTGGGATGACATAGTATGTAAATTGACTGTTGATTCCCTTATTAGCCAGTGCTGCGCAGCGGATCGTGCTAGAATTTTAGAAGTCGGTACAAGGGAGGCTGGATACTGGCTTCAAGCTCATCCCTCGCCAAGCACTGGTACTTTCCTAGACACTAACACACTCCGACTTTCAATTTGCCTTCGCCTTGGGGTATGCGCTCCACATCGCTGCCCCTGCGGAAGTGACGTAGATCGGCTAGGACATCACGGACTTTCTTGCCAGAGAAGTGCTGGCCGCTTTTCCAGACACGCCGCACTCAACGACATCATTCGTCGGTCTCTTGCCTCAATAAAGGTCCCGGCTCTTTTAGAGCCGACAGGCATTTCTAGAAATGATGGCAAGAGACCTGACGGAATGACCTTGGTCCCGTGGAAAATGGGACGGGTGCTAGTGTGGGATGCAACCTGTGTAGACACGCTAGCCCCATCACATCTCCACTGGACCTCTAATAGGGCTGGTGCGGCAGCTGAAGCGGCCGAAAGCTTGAAGGTAGTAAAATATAGTGGTCTCGGCCCAGAATATATGTTTATTCCATTCGGCGTCGAGACCCTTGGTCCGTGGGGTCCTAGCGCTCGGAGCCTCTTCAAAGAAGTTTCGAAGAGGCTCATTGACGTCACGGGAGACCGAAGAGCTGGCAGTTTCCTCGCTCAACGTATAAGTTTAACCATCCAGCGAGGAAATGCTGCCAGCATCTTTGGTACAATGCCGCAGGGGCCATTCTTAGATTTAATGTTTTAGTTAATTTATATATTTAGAGTTAGTTTTATTTAATTTTAGTTTTCTTTTTCAGTTACTGTGTTTTGTTGTATTATTTAATGTTATTATTCAATATACTTCAAACCTCGAAGTCGCGGTGGCAATAACGTCAATTAACTAGGGACTTCCTTCCGATTTAAAATTTATCGAATACTGACTAACTGAATGCTTATTTGGAAGTGACACTTCATATTAGCTGTAAAGTTTACCTACAGAATAATTGAAAATTAACTAAAATGTGATGATTACTACCCGTCAATGTTACCAAGAATTTTGTTACTTCCATATAAAACGATCGATTTTTCATGTGGGTGCCTTTAATGTGTGTTTCACTATTCAAATGCTTCTTGACATTATATTTCTTAGCTACGAGGCTTATCTCACATTTAGTACAAAATATCTTAGATCCACGTATGCGTAAATCCGGAGAGTTTTTTAGCCAAGAACGTAATAAATTTTCACGACACTGTTTTCTAGGTGGCATTTTACGCATAAAATTAATTCCATCGATTCTCTGACAAGATTGTCATATTATGTCAACGCCACGTCTACCTATACCTACATCCATAAAGTATGAAAACCGTTATCTTCCTTAATCGACCTTTACGGACTTCAATCTTTATACTGTATAAATGATACAGTTTAATAGGTATTGCAAGTTGAATATTAATAACATACATCATCTCATAGTCATAACATAACTATTGTCATAAGAAAGTCCAATTTATCGATGAAATAATATCGCGTGGAAGTCCCTAGCAAAATTTTATTCGTGCCACCGCGACTTCGAGGTTTGATACTTAATAAACACATTAATCTCTCTCTTGTTATTATGATATCTATAATCTGTGTTTATGACGTAATTGAAGTAGCAATTATATTATTGGCGAAATCATAGTGGCAACACAAAATAAATGACATATCAAACAAAGATCTATCTGTATTCTGTACTCCACGGGTGAGAATCTGCCTCATTCACTCTCCGACATTAGTTTTTGACAGTTTACCTTGGTCCGTATAGCTGTTTGCATAAAGCATCCATTCAATTGAATGATAGGACAAATTGAAATGACTTTCATAACTCAAGTAACTTAGTTTATTTTTGTTTAAATGTTATTTAATTTAAGTATTCATTTATAAAAACCTTTTGAATTTATAAATGTATTTCTTGGTTCTAATGATTGCATAAGTTACATGCCAGCTTTATTCTGTAACTAAGTCAATTCATTCATTTCTTTCAATGATTCTTTCCGTTAGCTTCTTGTTTACGAAATTAGAAATTGATTTTTTCAATTCGATTTGATTATTTTAATGCCGTTTATAAATACAATGGTGTCAATGATATTATTAATATAAATTCCAAGTGCACCACAAGTGGTAAAAATTAGAGCTAGAAAAAAGCAGCAAGAGAAATTTATAAATTAATGATGGTGTCAGCAAACCACGCGTTTCAGTGCAAAATTCCAAACAGTTATTTTTGCTCGTGTATGTAATAGGTAAGTGTATTCTTCTTCTTTGTTATATTTTATTCCAGTGATTTACCACTCTTTTAACTTGTAGAACGCATGAACAGTCTTATGCATACCTTATGTAGGTACCTACTTACTGAACGCAATTTTGTAGTAGCAAATGTTACTGTGAAACATGATGTCTAAAATCAATAAAATGCATTGTTTTCACATTATTTAATTAATTTTAGTAAGTGTTCGAAATTACCACCCTTTCTTTTCAATACAGTATTCAACACGTTTAGGTAACTATCTTGATATTGCATTTTGTTTCATTGAAGAATATGAAAACAATGCATTTTATTCATTTGAGACATCATGTTTCGTAGTAACATTTACTGCTTAAGACCTACACAATCAATATCTAAATGGAAAAAGTGTTAGTTTTTTTTCTCAAAACATCCGGGTTCGCTTCCCGAGCTGCCTACTGTTTATTTTAAGTGTATAACTATGAATGCAGTTTTTCTTGTTATTAAAATCGATGACATGGTTCCTAAGAACAGACCTTCATGTCTTATAGTTTCACACTTTCGCATACTGACCAATCTAAATGAGTCACCGTGTATTTTTAACTGATGTCAGTGTGGGTCCCGTAGCAAATTCTATCATGAGGCCTTTCGTAGGTTTGGTTTGGTTTAGTTCCTTAGTTAATATATTTTGTTTTGAATTTTTTAGGTATTTATAATTTTTTATTTTGAGTTGGAAACCATACTGCTGTCATCAACAATGATCAAAGCCCAGCTGAAACTGGGGCACCGGGAAGCTGGTTTATGTGGAATGACAACATCATCATATTGTGGTCCCTGCGCTTGTGTGTGCTGCAATTTTTCCTAGGTAATACAATGACTAGTATTTTAAAATGTATAGTAGTAACTTTTTTATAACTGATAACTGTTCCTGCACCTCCATCTGCGCAGAATAATAAAACGTAACCTATGTTACTCAGGGTTTTGTAGCTTTATAATGGCAAAAGAATTTATGAAATTGGTCCAGCAGTTTTTAAATTTATTCATTAATAACCAATATCTATCTGAATTTCCGATCCCTGTTAATATTAGTGTAGATGTTGATTTTATCCAGAAATGGTGACGATAGTATTCCAAGTTACTGCTATTTGAAAGCCAAACCATGTTATTTTATAAAAGCCAAAAAATGACAAAGCTAAATAAATGGAAAGTATGTTTGTTTTTTTTTTTTTTTTTTTTTTATAAAAGAGGGAGGCAAACGAGCATGCGGCTTACCTGATCGGAAGTAATCACCACCGCCCATGAACACCGGCAACTCAAGTTGAGTTGTCGGTCCGTTGCCGGCCTTTAAGGAAGGAAGGTTGTTTGCTTGTCTCACTGTAATGGTCCTACACTTCATCCAACTGATGTGAAATTTGGTAAAGAGATAGTACCCAGAGTTGGACATAGGATACTAAACTATGCCAGTAAGGTCCAGTAGCAAATTCAATCAGGAGGCCCTTAGTATGTTTGAGTTTCTTAGCTAATTTATTGATTTAAATTTTTTAGGTACTTATATTTTGATCTGGAAACCTTGCTGCTGCCATCTTCAATGATCAAAGACTAGCTGAAACTGGGGTGAACGTTCCATGTATCATGACAAGATCCGTGACATTTGGTTTCTGCCTACATACTAGCATGTAATGCTACTGCTAATTTAGGTAAGACAATGACTAGGTTTTACCTAACTGCCCGATGGAGGTTTATGTTTAACGAGCGTACATATTAAGAGAGAGAGAGTATGTATGGCTATTTCTGTGCCCTTGCGCGGATTTTAACATATGATATATGTATACGATATATTTCAATTAGGGGTCTAAAAAAATATATGGAGGGGAAATAAGTTTTTTTTTTTACTGTAACGAAAACTTACTCTAAAACTTAAACTTGTGTGTTTTTTATATTGTACGTTTTTAATGTAAGGTAATAATAAACCCATTCCTAACATACTTTTTAAGGGACCGTAGCAATATTTCTAAAATCGGAGTTATCCTTATGTACTTACTTTATGTCATCCTAACCTAATGTACTTTTAATCAAATGATGTTCGAAAATCATTATTCTTTCTTATAAAATGCCTGATATAATAACAATACTTTGAAACTCAATATTTCTAGTGCTCGAAATCCCTACGTACAAAAAGCCTAATGTTTTTTTTTTCCAAAATTAATATATTTCATGCTCAAAACACCTATTTTTACAACCTCTTCTTTAACGTGCAATGTGTGTATGTATGTTGATCTGTCTGGGTCAAATCTTGCAAGACGATTTTCATCCACTTTTAGTCGTCGGATTGGCTTGAAATTTTTGTATGGTTATGAAGACCCGACGACACTACAGCATTAAAGTAGCGTCAAAAAAAAGGCTGTATTCAAATGATTTTAATTTTTTTTTATATATTTAATGTTTAAAACACCTATTTTTACAACGTTTTATTTAACCTGCAATGTGTGTATGTATGTTGATCTGTCTGGGTCAAATCTTGTAAGACGATTTTCACGACGACGACGACGACGATGATGACGATGATGATGATGATGATGATGAATTGATGATGATGCGTATTTCAAAATAAACTAGCAAAATTCTTATTTTGATTTATCAATACCTCCTAATATTGGTTTGTTTGTTTGTTACGCTTTCACAGTAGAGATATCCTCTATACCAAAAATTAATTCAAATTAATACAATACAATCCCTCTATGCTAGTAATTACACGGTTGTACCCACAACCCCACACGGGAACCCAACAATGCGAACATTTCTGCTTGGAGGTAGGTTAAATAAAATAATAAATAGCAGGGGACAATGTCACACCAATTGACCTAGTCCCAAACTAAGCACTAGGCTTATTTTACTATGGGTACTAGACAACGATATAAATACTTATATAGAGAAACATATACTATTTAAATACGTAGAAACCAATTTCCCATGACTCGGGAACCAATATTCGCGCTCATCACACTTACCGGGATTCGAACCCATGACCGCTAGATTCGTAGGCAGGGTCACTACCTACTAGGCCAGCGCGTCGTCAAAAGGCTAAGATATTTTTTAAATATTCTATATATAATATACAACAAAGACGGGTTAGTTACACCATTCATAACTCAAGAATGGCTGGACCGATTTTTATGATCTTTGATTTTTATGATAGTTGTGAGTCCGCGTTGAACCATGAAGACACGATTTAATACCTTAACTTATTACACAGGGGGTTTGTTACATAATTTTCACAAAATCATTATTTCCGTGAAGCGATATTTCTTTTCGCATTTTTTCCCATTCTTAATTTGACCCAATGTTATTTTTTCCTGTTCGGTTTTATTACCGTCGCTTTTATTCTCGTTCGTCTTTTTACCCAGTCGCATTTGTTCCCGTTCGATTTTATCCCAGTCGCACTAATTCCCAAAATTAATTACATCGTAATGTAGGTAGGTTTAGGTTATGTTAGTTTTGCAGCAGGCCCGGAGGGCCAAATAACCCAGAAATAAGAGCTCCGCCATAGCGGAGCTCCGTCGACTGTGTCAAATTTGATTTTTGGAATTAGAAAAAAACGACAGTGACAATATGGTACCAGGAAAGGAAGCGACTGGATGAAAATCGCAAGGGGAGAAACACGACTGTGAAAATATGGTGCCAGGGAAAAGGCTTCTGGTAATTACCGCGTTCGGAAAAAAACGCGAAAGGAAAATTTACTTCAAAGAAAAAATGCGTTTGGGAAAGTCATCTAACAAATCACACAGGGCACTTATAATTCCGGAAGTTGGACAGCTTTCGAGGGCATAGGGATAAATGTATTTTTTATATTAAAAACCTGTTTGTATGCATGTATGTTCTGATGACGATCCTAAACGGTGTTAGTATGTTAATGTTATAATTAGATTACGTTTCTGATGATCTCAATATTACCTTTTTTAACCGACTTCAATCAATCAATCAATCATTTATTTATTTGCTTCAAAGGTTCTCAATTCATCAGAATGACCAGTGTTTTTGTATGTAAGTTTCCCAATTACTGCAATCTGAACTGGATTGAAAAAAAAATTGTTTGAACGGGATCTGATCATGGGACTGGAGAAATCGATTAAAAAAAGAAATAGTAATATAAAGTGAGGGCAGGTCTTTTAGAAATTTTCATGCGTATGATATTACTGATAAGTATGAAATTCAAATAATGTATTGTTTACGATAAGATTACGGTAACTTTCAATGTTACGATTGTAGCGTCGTGCGTCAAAATCGGGCCATCCATTTAACGATTACTAACGTTTAGGTCTTATTTTACAGATGGGCCCTTTCGGATACACTTCGACCCATTAGGATCTTTTGTGCAGTTACCGTCTTACACATTCAGTTGTTCGATCGTGCAGGTTTCCTCACGATGTTTTTCCTTCACCTTAAGAGCATCGAGTAATGCACCTAAGTTAGAAAAACTCGT
Organism: Acleris laterana; assembly: GCA_963966035.1. Taxonomy (NCBI): domain Eukaryota; kingdom Metazoa; phylum Arthropoda; class Insecta; order Lepidoptera; family Tortricidae; genus Acleris; species Acleris laterana. The sequence goes on from OZ014438.1 coordinate 48,062,401, forward strand.
TGGCACATGGTGACCGCGGGGGTTCGAATCGAACTCGGTACCTTACGATCACGAGTCGACCCCCTAAGCCACTAGGCCACCGACGCTCTAAACGTATAGGTAGATGAAGAAAGGTGTTCCTACTTCTTGAGCAATCTGGTAAAAAGAGAGGTTCTGTGTTTGATACGTAGGTATGCATATATGTGTGTTTCTTAGTTATTGGCGCCTACTACTCAACTCTTTATGCCATACATACATTTGAAATACACGTGTCACCATTCACTTCAATCTTTTTCAGCTGTGGAAACTTTTCAAAAAGTGTTGTCAAGTGTGGCATAGTCATACTAGCATCTAGACAAGTTGTAACGCTAAGTTCTGAAGGTTCAAAACAATTATGCATTAAATAGTGTAGTTAATAAATAAATCTTACACACTCAGCTGTCCATATTTGCAGGTTTACTGTGAATAGCATCGTACAATATAAGTACTTAGTAGGTAGTAAAAACTCATGTGTACATGTCATGTCCACTGCTGCGGATTGAATGTACCTTTCCATCGCAAGCGAGTCAGCACCCTAGTAACCGATTAGACCACCGACGCTCCTTAGGGTTATTCTTTAACCTACTACCTGTTACATATGTTTTACCTAGCCTTTTAAACAATTAATTAAAAGGAAAAAAGTAAAAAATTCTTATGGGCGGTTTACTAATGTGCGACCGGTTCATTTTAATGGTTCATGGAACGAAACTGTCAAATGATTTTAGGTCGAAATGGGTGAAAGTCAGTTGAATTCTACTGTCAGGTGTGGCAAGCTGGTTCGGGCATTTTCATGTATAGTTTCATTTATTTTTCACAGATAGAGAAGACGAAGGTTGTTAACTACACCCAACCGATGAGTAAATGAGTATGTGCAACTATGAAACTCATAGCGGGACTAAGTAAGTAGTACTTGAAATCATATTATTAGCTGTTATGATACTTCCTTTCTCCTCGAGCTTTCTTCTCTCCCATAATTTTATTTCGTCATAATGTCATTCTTGACATAATTATTGATAATTATGGAAAGAGAAGTATAATAGGTTTGATTACTATGTGTGTATGTGTGTGTTTGTCTGTCTGTCTGTCTGTCTGTCTGTCTGTCTGTCTGTCTGTCTGTCTGTGCGTCTCTCTGGGGCACCGTAGACCCTAAACAGGTGAACCGATTTGGATGTGGTTTTTCTAAGGTTCCGTAGGTACATCAAAAAAAAACGGAACCCTTATAGGATCACTGTTCGTCCGTCCCTCTGTCTTTCAAGACCCTTTATCTCGGGAACGCATGAAGGTATCGAGTTGAAATTAAAACCATATACTCAAGTCTGCTTATTTTTTGGGATTCCATACCCCAAGATCAACGGAGCCCTGTTACAAGCCTAGGCTGACACTTTTAAATCGCAATGTGTTAGAACAACATTGTTAACCTGCCTGTTGCACAAAAAAAATGTGAATTTAATCTTTGTACTGAAATTTTGCAAGATTTAGTATACTGAAAAACGATATGTATTATTCTGTGTTTAAAGGGGTTCCAGTGACTGCGAGCATCCACAATGAAATCACCAGGCCCAGCAATGAAACCATTTTTGATCTTCGACTGTAAATAATATGAATGGTATCTATCTTTCATTTTTACTATTTTTGATAAGTTTTTATAGTGAAACCTATTATTACGTTACAAAGATGTTTTTGTAAGAGATTTTGAGCTTGTCAAGTCGAAAATATATTTTAAAATATTAAGATACAAAGGTCGCATTGTATTAGAATAACATTTTCTTACTTGTCGGTTGCACAAGTTGCACAGAATAGTTAAAGTATGACACCAAATGGGACTAATATATGAAAAATTCAATGTATGCTATTAAAATTTGCAATAATTAGTATACTGAAATACTATGTAAATTCAAATTCAAATGATTTTTTAATATTATTATTTGTTTAAAGGGGTTCCAATGACTGCGAGTATCCACAATGAAATCACTAGGCCCAGCAATGAATACCTTTTTGATCATTCAAATAACATTAATGGTATCTATTTTTCATTTATACTACATTTTGGTAAATTTGTATAGTGAAACCTAATATTACGTTACAACACAACAATGTTTTTGTAAGAGATTTTGAGGGTGTCACGTTGAAAATATGTTTAAAAATATCAAGATACAAAGGCCACAATTTAGTAATTCTATGTAAAACTATCTCTTTCATTCGTCGACCTAACGTGTCGCTCAAATTAATCCATTGGCCTTCGCTTTCGATTTGACGATATAACGTGATGTGTGGTGTGTGTTGTTTATACGTCTAAGTCAACATTTTGTTTTTTTCCAGAATCAATGGATGCGTCTCCACGAGTGGCCAGCCCAGCACGCTAAATTTTCTACATTAGTTTTAATTTATGTTTAAGATCACGTCACGGGTTCATTATGATTTTCAACATTTCTAAATTTTTTTTCTCTCTTCGGTAGAAAACGTTATGAGCCCATGACAAGTTTTATATTTGAGGGGTATAAGATCAAAGACAGCTTAATCTACATATTTATGTGTAGGGTTAAGCTTTGATTATATACCGCAAATGATTTAATTTAATTTTATGAAAAGTACGATTAAAGTGGTGAAATAGTTTGTTAGGAAATTTCCCACTGGCCACCGTTATCATAATAATTATTAGATAATTTCACTGCATATAATGCCCTTCACTGGTTCACCACTTTAAAACCACTTAACGATTTTAGTGTCACTATTACCGAGGCCCGTTTTTCGAAATCAGGACCTATTGTACTGGGTAAAACGGTATCGCCCTTGACATCTTATGGGTATTGTTTTTAATTTAGCCGCCATAGCTGTCATGTAAATAAGAGCTATCAAACCGTGGAGAATACGGAAAAACGTCAAGAACAATATGATTTTACCGTGTAGAATATAGGCCCTGGGCCTTTATTCAACTCTGTAAAACAATATTGCTTTTGACGTGTTGTATTAACGTTACTACAGTCTTATTTGCTTGAGAGTAATGATGGCAGAGTTAAAAACTACCATAATGACATGTGTTAAAAGCGCTCACTCCCAAAATACCACAATTTCAAAATACCAGACTACTCTCTTTACCAGATTCCCAAATCACCATCTTCGAAATATTAGGTAAGCATAATCAACGATACCGAAAATTAAATTGAGATTCTGGTATTTTAAAATTCTGGTATTTCGGGAATGAGCGGTTAAACGCATTATTGTTTTAGCGTGTTGTATAGAACCCATTGTAACTTGTATTAGTGGAATTCTCTTTTTAATGCATTTTGTTAAAGTCGCTCAGCGAGCTATGGAGAGGGCTATGTTGGGAGTTTTCTCTGAAGGATCGGATTCGTAATGAGGTGATCCGACAGAGAACTAAGGTTATCGACCTAGTCCATCGAATTAGCAGCTTGAAGTGGCAGTGGATGTGCCGCAGAACCGATAATCGCTGGAGTTATCGTATTCTTGAGTGGAGACCGCGAATCGGCAAACGTAGTGTAGGACGCCCTCAGACTAGGTGGAGTGACGATCTTCGCAAGGTGGCTGGCAAGAGCTGGATGAAAGTGGCCACGAATCGTGCTCGTTGGCGTGCAATGGGAGAGGCCTATGTCCAGCAGTGGACTAATATAGGCTGATGATGATGATGATGATGATGATGATGATGATGATGATGATGATGATGATGATGATGATGATGATGATGATGATGTTGAAAAGAGATTTCCGCTTGTAATACAAGTTACAAGGTTTCGCGAAACGGGTCCAAGGTTTTATTATTTTCTAGATGTGTAAATTAACAATTTAACTAAAAGCTTTGATACGATTATGGAATAAGTTTGAATGTATCTCTAGCAATATAATGTTTTTGCATTGAATTGCATAAACAATATAAGAACGATGATATTTTCATGCATTGCATTGTATAAAAAAACTTTGATAGGATTATGGAATAAGTTTCAATGTATCTTTAGCAATATAATGTTTTTGCATTGAATTGTATAAACAATATAAGAACGATGATATTTTCATGCATTGCATTGTATAAATAAAAAGCTTTGATAGGATTATGGAATAAGTTTGAATGTATCTCTAGCAATATAATGGTTTTGCATTGAATTGTATAAACAATATAAGAACGATGATATTTTCATGCATTGCATTGTATAAATAAAAAGCTTTGATAGGATTATGGAATAAGTTTTAATGTAGCTCTAGCAATATAATGGTTTTGCATTGAATTGTATAAAAAATATAATAACGAAGATATTTTCATGAATATTTATGTAAAAAGTAAATTGAATATGAATATTGAACAGCCACAGAACAACATTTTAAAAACGACTACTAAATAGCTCTTCACTTATTAACCTGTTCTGTTTTTTTTGATCTTCTTATGAAGAGGTAGAAAATTGCTATTGGATAATTCCAGACTAGGCTTTATTTTATTTTGTAAAACTAGGTTACGAGAGTTTATATTCTTGTGGACAAATGTATGTAAGCTCACAGCACCATACTCAGATATTTATCATTTAATACATTGCTGTGCTTTCGTGTTATTAAAACTTAGGTTAGATTAAATGTATATTTACCTTAAAAAAATATTAACTTACGTTAACTTGGTCTGTTGCTTCTTCCTTCATAGTTTTACTTCTATTATTTGGAATTGGTTTTATGATACTCTTACCTTAAGTTTATTATTGTCATTGTTATGATGGTTTATTTGAAAAAAAAAGACTGACTGTTGAGGTTCTTGCGGCGCTTCTTCTCAACAGTGGTCTCCTCTTGCGAAGCGCTGGTAAATTCCTTGCACAATAAAGATATTACATTTCATAAAGTCTATAATTTCTACTGTAACGTGTTGTGCTATGTTGTTTTATGGAGTTTGTTTCACTATAAGTATTGTTTAAAAAAAAAGCTTAGCGTATTAATATTCCGTCCTTGTATTCATATTTTATCTATAGAAGACTGAAACATGCTTTATCTTTAGCATATTGCTGGCGGAAATTAACATTTTTTTCGAATTGATCGAAGTTAACTAATTTGTGCTTATCGATGTGTGTACATACAATTTAATCGATGAGTGCGAAAAAGTTAACTTCGTTCAATTCGAGAATGAACTTCATTATGAACATCTGCTGTCAAAATTTAAATTCCCCGCCATTTCGCCATTTTTATTTGAATTTTATTGCCCACTAGCACTACCGGTTCCGTAGTCTGTTGCGTACCTGAACTACCACTAATGAACTGTCAGTTCTATGGTTGATTCCTATCTGTCTTTAGACATATCCTATAATCTGTGCTGTACTCTACCTTTATGTGGCATGTATGTGTGTGTTGTGAGCGAAAGTGAATAAAGTGTTGTTTTTCCTCTTTCTAAACGCTATTTAAAATGTTTTAAATCTTCAAACTTCGAAAAAATTCATAACATGGAAACCACGCCATTGTTAACAAGACACAGAAGGAATGCCATTTGGGCAAGGTGAATAGCTATTGTCAACAAAGCACTGAACATTGTTTTCGTTTTTTCTCGGCAAGTTAATTTGTCATGTATTGTTTTTGTTTTAATTTTAGGTTCAGTTTTCGTAAGAAAGTGTTAACTTCTAGAGAGATTTTTTTGGGACAGTTGCCTGAAGAAGACTTTCCCCCAAATTTTATTTGTAATCAAGTAAGTGGTACAAGTACCGTTTTATAAAGGCCTGTTTGTAAATATATCACATAAAATTTTAGTGACGTTAAATTATTTTGTCATATTTGATCAAAATTAGAATTAACAGACCTATATAAAACCCTGCCTTAATAGAGTTGTGTTTGTGAATAGTGTGTGTTTTTAAACATTGACACATTGATAATGAGAATGACTAATACTAAATAAAAACGAATTATCTGTACAGTAATTTGAGATGATTGCCTTCTTAATAATATGGAAATCACCCCGTTGTTAACAAGACAGACATTTCAACACATTTCTCTGATGATATTATAATGTAATCAAGATTTATCTATTTATTTGAACATTTGTATTTATAAAATATCTGTATTTAACATTATTTTAAATAGATTTATCTTTATTTCATAATCATGAACTTTGTCATTCATAGCCTTCCTTAAGTATGTTTTATATTTTGGTCAATGTAGAATAATCCTTGAGACAACTGATATAAATATATAATCAGGGATCGGAAATTCGGATCGATATTTACCTAAAGTTGGTAAAATCCCGGAAAAAGTTAAGCGAATATGGCGTTGGCTTCTTGAAATTATTATTTTAATAATATAATTTCCGGGATTCTGGGATTCTACAAAACGTTTATTTTAATTATTTTACATTTAGGATAAAACTTTCCCTCAATTTGCTCCTCAGACTTCGTTAAGTTAGGTTAGCTGAGGTACCTGTAAATTAAATAAAATTTGTTGGTAAATCTTTACTTGAAAAATAACTTCAAATAGTGAATGGATTTATGATCGCGTAATTTATTGATTCCGAAATCCCAGGAATTTTATTAATAAATGAATATTGAGTCTGCCTCCATACAACTGAACAACAACGCCGCCGCCAAAGATTAGGTAAATATCGATCCGAATTTCCGATCCCTGTATACACCGTGTTTTTTTTGATTTACGATAACTTTAAGGGAACGTTCTTTAGGTCAAATAAAGTTAATTTCCCAAAGACAGACAAATGATAACTCTTATGGTTTGAAAGATATTTAATTTTTAAATTTAATCCGTTAATCACGTTGAACTAGTATAAAAGGCTCTTAATTGATAACAACAATTTTCTTTTAATTCTTATGAGTAAATAGTTTCCAATTGTTAGGTCTGTATATGCGTCCATGGAATTAGTAAGTACTAACGTACATCTGGAAGGTACACTACACCGATAACGCGAGCCGAAAGAAATGTACTAAAGCTTACTGCGTCCCTTTCTAAAGGTGACCATATTTGAATTGCAATTTACAGACAAATTAATTTTACAAGCCGGTGGGGCAGTAAACGAAACAATATTTACTTATTGAACTGATTGTTTTCAAAATCGATATCTGTGGATCTGTAGATCTGACAACTAATCCGTTGACAAATAGAGGAAAAGTAGCCGCCACCTTGAACTTTTTAGTTATTCAACTGATTGTCTCCAAAATCGATATCTGGGCATCTGTGTGGTCTCTGTCAACGAATCCGTGGATAGACTGAGAAAAAGTAGCTGCCGTCTTGAACTTCTTAATAAGAGCAAGTACAACAGAATACAAACATTGAAAGATTTCAAACAAAATCTAGTATTAAGTTGTCATTCAAGTGTCAATTTCGAATTATAGGAGACCACACAGAATACACAGATCCCCAGATCCACATACAGGTACATTTCTTTCGGCTCACGTTATCGGTGGAATGCACCTTCCAGATGTAGGTACGTTATTACTTACTAATTCCATGGTCACGCCAACATTGACATATTTGACACTCACTATTAGTTAACTCTAAAGGCCCTTTTAGAATGATCAAAGATATAACATTCACTTACTTTGTTCTAAACAGAGAAAATATATTTTTTTTGCAATATTTAAAAATCTAATCTACCAATTAGTTTCTATGGATATATCTAGTAATATGCCGAAGTTATCGTAAATCAAAAAAAACACGGTGTGTAATACACTTGTTCCTTTGGTTTTTACTACTACTACATTGATATATTCCTTTCTAGAACATTCATTAAATTAATCCTATTTTTACTTACCTTTTGTTATAAGACTGCTTGCAACTGTGCAAATGTTTGAATTACGAAATATGGTGTTGCAGGGATTATCCTACATTGGCTGAATTATAATAATAATTATTCTTAAATCTGAGTAATGCCAATCAGTGCATGTGAACATCACCATCCCCCGTGATGAGAAGGTTGAATAAGACCCACTAGCAAGCAACTTGACGGCCATGGGAATGGTGATTGCAAAGTGATTTTAATTGGTTCCCACTATAAGAGCATGTATACCAACATTTACTGAACAATTAGAGAAAGGGGTAGAGCACAAACAGCAAAGTGTATTGCAGATAATTTTTCACTGCCAAAGCATCATTATCTTTGGACGTGTTGAAATGAGATTGGAATTTTTAGATTTTGCAATGTAATGAAAATGGACAGTCATATAGCGATTAGTAGTATATTTAATTTAAAGAATTCTGTGACCGTTGTAATATTTTAATATACAGCTGTGGGTATATGTTTTCTTCTATTATCCTGTACTCCTCATATTCTGTCTTATTTGTTTGTTTAGAATTGATAGTGCTTCTGTTTAGTCCATTAGAGAAATTACTCTTTTACCGTATAATTGTCTTTGCGTGTGATATCGTCTATAAAAAACTCGACATTGGCGAAATACACCTTAACAAGAGAGAAAGCCATTAATTATAATTAAAATTATAATTAGAAGTGCTGCTTTGTCTTCAGGAAGATTGTTTTTCAGTTGTTTTATGTCTTCAATTAGGTTAACGGTAATGTCAGAGAGGTTTTGTAAACTTTTTGGTTGTTGGTACTGTTTTGATAGGTATTGCCAAGTTTAGTTTATTTTCGAAGGTATTGTATGTTTCTTGTAGTGATTTAGTTTTAGTCTCATTCAAATGACATGCGTTTTGGCATAACATAGGTACATTTGAAGCTTTATTACCTCAAAAATCAAGGCACACTAAGCATTTATATTTTATTCTGTATGAAAAATTTCTTAAGGAGCAACTATCGCCGATACCAATGGCGAAAAAAATTATATGGAGGCGTATTCCAACTCATAAAAAAATACATGTATGTGTGAAATGGTAGTTGCTATCAAAGTCGCCCCGTAAATCAAAGTAATTAAAGTACTTCTAAGTATAGTATATTTTCAAAGGTATTGTATATTTCTTGTAGTGATTTAGTTTTAGTCTCATTATCGAAGTTCATCAATGATTCTATCAAATCATTTTTTATGCTGTGAAGGGGTATTAAACTTTTGTTGGGATTCCGTGAATAAACTTCTTGATTTTCTTGGTTGTCTTGATTTGTAGTCTGCTCACACCATTCTGTGGTTTATATTGTGCAGACTCACCAGTTTTTCTCCATTTTTACTTCTTCTGCTGAAGCAATAGGCGCTCTTCACCATTACCAGTTTGAGCATTGAAGTCATGCATTACTATGTGATGTTTAGATGTTAGGTTATTTAAGACTCACTTAACTGTGCGTAGAAGGCATCAACATCCTCTCCATTTGCTTGTTCGGTGGGAGCATAGATCTGTATGATTGACGAGTTGTCTTTGTAGCCGGGAACTGACATTTTTAGAGTTGCAATGCTCTCTGAAACACCTTTAAATTCCTTGATATTGTCCTTCATGTTCTTTTGGACTAAAAAACCCACTCCATATTTCCCTGGTACCTATCTCACTTTGGTAGCAGAATATGCAGTCATCTAGTTTCTCAATGTTATCATCAGTGGGTGGCTGACGGATGCAAAATAGGGACGTAAACAGAACATGGATAAGACTTTTATTAAATTTCGAGAAATATTTATGAATACAAAATTATGCAGTTTTTATCTTTATCATACATTATTAGTAAATTCATAATAAGCTATCCTCTATTGTACGTAGATTGTATACTAAGAAGATACTGGCCAGATGTGGAGAGGTCATTTTCCTTATATAAGTGGATTGTGAACCATAAAAGGAATGGATTGAAAATATGCAATATAGAAAAAATTATGATTATTTACTACAACAATACAATTATATAACTATTTTACAATTTCGTTCTTATTATTAAACCCCTTGCAGTCATATCCATATTACGTATAACGTTCGACATTATTTTGACGTAATTTGCATCCGTCAGCCGCCCATTGGTTATCATCCATTCTCCTTACCTCACTTAGTCCTAAAGTGTCCCATTTTATTTTCTTCCAATATCAAATAATCGGATATTTGCTTCTTCCAATATCATTAAATCATTATCTAGTAAACTCGTGCATAAATAAGTAAATGATGTACCATTTAAAAGCGTATAAATAAAAAAATATGTCCATGCTCAAACTTCAAAAGTATGTGATTATCGAGTAATAATGGTAAATTGATTTGTTTCTATGTATGAGTGACGAAATGAAATGGTCCGGACTATCACCCCATTAAAAAATCCAGCAAGGGACATGTTTTGTCTCAGCCATACGATTTTTTTCAATGTTTTTTCAAGAAGTGTTACTTTCTTGGTTAATTAGATCCCACCAAAAACATAAATGTGAAAAAAGGAGCCAAGTTCAATATTAAGAATAAGCGTGGTTGTCAATTTCGCCGACAAAAGAATTGAGATCTAAATGGGTGCCAAGTTCAGTAGAAAATCCTAAAATAAAATGTTTTCTTAAGAACATACAATTTCTTATTTTTTCTACTACAACAATGTTTGCTATATAAAAGTATAACTTCTTTAATTTTAACACTAATTATTTACACAAAGCAGATAACTTAGGATAAATTGATGCTCAAGACTTGACTTGGCTAGTTTTTACTAGCAAGCCTTATTTTTCGAAGAGTAAGACAATATATAAACAGTTACGTATAACATAAAGATGATAAGTTGATTAGCCAAATAACAGAAATCTTGTAGGTATGTAAAAACTAGCCAAGTCAAATCTTGAGCATCAATTTATCCTAAGTTATCTGCTTTGTGTAAATAATTAGTGTTCAAATTAAAGAAGTTATACTTTTATATAGCAAACATTGTTGTAGTAGACAAAATAAGAAATTGTATGTTCTTAAGAAAACATTTTATTTTAGGATTTCCTACTGAACTTGGCACCCATTTAGATCTCAATTCTTTTGTCGGCGAAATTGACAACCACGCTTATTCTTAATATTGAACGAGACAGTGCAAGTGTTATCCCCGAGTTAAGTGAGCTATTTTTACCAAAATAGTCGGAAATAAGGGCAGTGAATTAGTGTCTAATTACGTATTAAAACGGACAAATTTGTTCAGCCTATCAGTGAAAGTGACTTACCAAAACAGCTTAACACCGTATCAATAGCACCGTAAACGCGTAAGTTTGTAAAAACAGAAAACAAATAAAATAGTGACGGTTACTTGCATTTAAAATTTCTTGAACTTTGAACCATTGATTTAGTATATACAAGATACACAATCCCGCACAAAACTTTATTATAAACTGTCCCAAATGACATTGATAGCTGCATTCAGATACATGCTAACATCGCTATTTTTTACCTTAAACATTCATGCAAAAAAAAACTCAATATACTAGCAGTCAAGTGTCAAATTTGCAAACTAATGTTATAAAATATTTAAAACTCTTTAGTGAAATCGCCATTATCATACTATTTATGACAAAAGTGGACATCGAATGAATGGAGACGAATTTCTCTATTTATATTGTATTAGTTTTAACGAAATTACAAGTTACACAAAAAAACTTTTGACATGTTTTATAAATGCTCTCATTGTATTAAACAACTTAAGCTATATATATACAATAATAATAATGAATAAATTAATGTAAAGCAAGGTTTAAAAACCCGTCCCGTCGATTGTTTTTATTCAAATTTTAACGTTTAGGTATCCTATTTGTCACCTGGAATGGTGAAATGATTCTAACGATACCACACACATATAAATTGGCTCAGGTGTTCAAAGTTATGTTGGAATAAAGAATTATACATACATACATAAATGAACCATTAAAACATTACACTTTACTCCAGACAAGACAAGATCTTATCCTATCATAACCAACCTAGCCTAACCGGTTACGTATCATAATATGTACATAAAGTTCAAAATACATAATGGGTCATAATTCATAATGGTCATAATATTATAATGGTTTTTTTTTTAAACCCTGAAGTTTTCAAGATTGTTATACAACAAACCTAACCTAACCTAATGGGTTCTATACAATGGGCTTTTAAAAATATTGAAAAGTTTACTTATTATGACCATTATTTAATATGACCCATATACGTATTTTGAACTTTATATATAGGTATTATGATGCGATCCCAACCTAACCTAATTTCCTTGAAATAAGTTTAATTTATTATATAATTGTACGAAAATGGGTCAAGCACACAACAGACGACTTATTTGCCTTGAATAGTTGATCACCCCTATCTCGTGCTAATATTGCGACCCATTTTGCACGTCGTAGAGGATTTCGTGGAAAGCTTAAATTTAAAAATAAAAAATATTAAAATTTAAAAAAGTAATAGCTACTCCATAATAATTTTGTTCCTTGGTAAGTCATAATTTGTGTGCACAAAATAAATTCCTAAAAATCATGAAAACATTATAATTTTAGCTAGAAACGTTTATAAATAAATAGAACTTACGTAAAATAAGACATTCCATCCTTTTTATTTGTTTTTTTGTTATTATTTATGCAGTTTTTCACCACACATTTTGTCATGATTGACAACTGCCACTGTCTGTGGTCGGAACAAGACTAATAGCAAAACTACTGCCCAAGTCGATTCGGCAGTAGTTTTGACTTGCCATTTTTTCGTGCTGATTGTGTATCTAGTATATTACTAAATCAATGCTTTGAACCCACTGATATCTGCTACCGTTTCGGGCGTTAACTACAGCGCCATCTAGTGACCAGTAGCTACAACAATAAGCGCCCTGGCTAACTGGTAGTCTGATCGATTATCGAACGCTCTTACTACTTAACACTACTACTAGGGCGTTAATATAAAAATTAGACAAAATGGACAAAACAAATACAATGACATCATCTTCAAAATCTTGCAGCCAGAAGACTACATTAACTTGTGCTAAATGTAAAAAATCGGCAGATGCAAGAAAGAGTGCCTCTTGCTCGGGATGTAAATTAAATTTTCATTTTGATTGTGATGGTTACCCTGAAAAAGTGTTTAGGTTGATGGAACCACAAAAGAGGGAACAATGGAAATGTAAGTCATGTATTCGAAAGGGATCATGCACAACGAAAAAAACAAAATCACCACCATCCAACATTACGATGAGGAAACATAAAAGATCCAACAACGCATCACAGGAGCCACCGGCTGCTACATCGCACCAGCCGCTGAACATGAACAATTCACGTATATCGACAGATCTTGAAACATACGGAGACTACTTAAAAACAGGAACATCAAGTACCCCAGACACACGGAAATTTCAAGACACTGGGCTATTGGAAAACTCCACCTTGATTAAACAGATCGTAACACCGCCGGTAATTCCAGGCCAGGAAGACAGCTCTCAATCAAATGCGGCCTCTTTTTCAGATACATACTCACAGATAATAGCTGAAAACGAGTTATCCGTAAACATAACTCAACAAAAGGGAGCACTGTCAAAAAGTATGGACTACTCAGTGAATGAAATGCTATCAGTACTTGAAATGAAAGATAAAATAAAGCAACTCAATTCTGAACTTGTATCTACACAGAATCAATTTGACGAGATAAGTATTGAAAATAACATCTTAAAAAGGAGGATTGACAGATTGCAAACAGAAAACGGAACTTTAAAAAAATTATGTCAAGACTCACACTACGAGGATAAAAATAAGAGACATCCAATATATAACACGGCCAGATGCCCTACTTCTACCTCGATAAACTCTTCGTTCCGATCTTCGTCACCAGGTGGCGTTAGAGCCCATACACATACAGACTGCGCTGCAGAAATATTAAGCGTGAAAAAATTGGTTGAAACTTTGGAAAAGGAGTTGTGTATGTACAAGGACCAAGTCTCAGTCCTCAGCGCTCAAGTTGAATCTTGGTCAAATTTAATGCGTGGTTGTAAAGACGCCGAAAACAGTACTCTTGTTGAAGGACTGCCTATGAACCGCCTACCAGCAACACCTGACAAAGCAGCCGCATCACTGTTGCAGTCCAAATTGTGTATCGTCAGCAACTATACCAATTACATGCTACATTTGATGCAGCAGGCATTCCCTAGCGACAATACTTGTGTCTACCTAACACCAGGAGCAGGCACCCGCGAGCTAATCTGTGGACTCCAGAACAAGCTACAAGAGTTTACCCTCAATGACTTCTGCATCATATACATCGGGGACAATGATTTTAAAATGAGTGATAATTATTATAAATTAGTCAATTTTATAGAAGAACAGCTAAGTATGATTAAACACACAAACATAGTGGTCTGTTTACCGACATTTAAAATTAATAATTACTCTAATTTGTTTGTTAAGCGTGTAGAAATATTTAGTAATCTATTGTATAGAAACAACTTAAAATATAAATATTGCCATATTTTAGACTCCAACTTGAATTTGACATATGATTATGATTCTTTCTCCAGGTATGGAAATGTAAATCGACAAGGATTCATTACAGTTTTTAATGACCTAATATTACTTTTGAATATGCTCTATATAGATTTCGACGCGGGGCAATCTAAATCTATATCAAACATTTTGCAAACAACTCCGCATGTGCCTATAATAGTAGATCAGCCAACGCTAGGAAAGGTTACACCTCTTACATTATTGATAAACCAATCATTCAATGAAGGTAACTTTCCAGAAAAATTAAAAATATCTAAAATCAAACCAATATTTAAAAAAAATGGGAAAAGTACCGAATTCGACCAATATAGACCGATAGCTCTTCTTCCAGCTGTTTCAAAAATATTTGAGAAATCGATGTCGGACCGTCTATACTCATTTTTGGAAAAACTAAATATTTTGGATAAGAATCAATATGGTTTCAGGAAAAATCACTCGACAACGTTAGCAGTATATACATACATTCAGGAAATATTAAACTACATAAACAACAAGAGGTACGCAGTCGGTCTATTGCTAGATATGACAAAAGCATATGACAAAGTTCGCCACGACATCCTATTAAACAAACTATATGGCTCAGGAATCCGTGGAAATGCATATAATTGGTTCAAGTCGTACCTGGAACACCGTAGACAATTTGTTCAAATTGAATACTACAATAATAACACGAGGGAATTACAAAATATAAATTCCGATACGCAATATGTAAAGGGTTCAATACCACAAGGGAGCGTTTTGGGATGCGTTCTCTTCTTAATCTATATAAACGACTTACCGAAGATACTTGACACATCATGTACAATGTTTGCAGATGACGTGTCCCTACTGTTCGACTGTACTTCTAACGACGACTGCAACAAGCGCGTCAAATTAGCACTCGGAAAATTGGATAGTTGGTTATCTGATCACAACTTACAAATCAACTATAAGAAAACAAAAATAATTCAATTTAAACCGTATCAGAAAAAACCACTGCACATAACTTTAATATCTAAGAACGGGAAAATTGAAGAAGTACACCACTTTACGCTATTGGGAATCGCTATAGACACTAGCATAAACTGGAAGAAGCACATTTCCATAATAAAATCTAAATTGTCAAGATTTGTATATGCACTCAGCGTGTTGAAGGTCAATACTAACTTCGAAACGGCACTCACGGCATATTACGCATATGCATATTCCTGGCTCCGTTATGGCGTGATCCTGTGGGGGGCCAGCACGGATGCACAGGATTTGTTTGTGCTGCAGAAAAAATGCCTGCGCATCCTTATCAAATTACGCGGAACAGAAACCTGCCGGCCGCATTTTAAAGACAAGCAAATCCTCACCCTCCCTTCCATTTACATACTACAAGTATGTATGTTTGTGAGAGAGCACATGCACTTTTTCCGGCAAGTTAAAGATGCTCCAAACCGCAGAATAGTAACTCGACACGAAAATAGACTCAAATTACCGAAGTCAAACCTAGCGATTCATAGAGACAGCCCATACGTGAGATTTATAAAAATATATAATAAGGCACCTGCGAGTATTAAAGACGAAAAGCAAGACCATTTGTTTAAAAATAAGCTAAAAGCATTCTTAACAAAAAAAGGGTACTACACAATTAATGAATTCCTGGACGATGCTGACTTATAAAATGTTACTTTGCCTTAATGTATTCGACCTAATAATTGCTATAGTAATCAAAAAACCTAAGAATAACACCTGTGTGACAAATGTGACAATGTAAAAGTATAATGAAAATGCGATCGCAAATATTAACACAAAATAATGTAGGTAATTTCTCACTAGAATTAAGTAATTGCTGCGCCCTACCAGGGCCCATATGAATCTAAATGTACTGTTATTAGCTTTAAGATCTTGTACAACTATGGTTTGCAATAAATGCTATGACTATGACTATGACTAAAAATGCCGATTTTTACACGTTAATATTTCAATAACCGTTTTACCTATATATATGAAAGGGTGTAGCAGGATAAGCCTTCAAAAATTGCCCCCAAAGCTTTGAGTTCAAAACTACTATCAGTTGATGCCCCGTCAAATGAAAATAATTCATACCAATTTTTAACCCTCTACTGCCACCTGGAACCCCACGACATTCATTTAACCCTAAAACGTTTTTATTTATTTTCTCAAAAAGTATAAAAAGGAGAATTGTCAAATTTTGCACAAATGTTGATGTGATCAATATAAACTATCAAAAAAAAAATGAGCCCTCTACTTACTTATTTTCCTAGAAAAAAACCTAAATTAAAAATTAAAACATCCTGTATAACAATTCAGGCTCGTTGTACTATCACCATTTTTTTACTAAATATTAACCAACTACCTATCTACATAATATGTAAGTTTCATGTAATTAACAAAGGTGGAACAGTGTGAAAATATAGGTATTGTTCAGTACGTACCATGTATGTAACACGCTTACGGTAACGACATTAGTAAAAGATATCGGCCCGCCAACCGGGAAGCCATCCGTAATCGATCTTTTTTAATTTGCTACGATTAATGAAACTCATTAATACATATTTGAACAAATGTTTCTGTTTATTTTACTTTACTGTTTAGCAAAAAGGTACTACTTAGGTTACTCAGCATTTTATGTAAGTTCTTAAGTCCTGAAAGCGAAACAAATAAAAAAAAAATTGGCCCTCGGCCGTGATGCCGCCCGTGTTCGATTTTTGAATATTTTTTCATAATTCGCTCCTCAGCGTGAAGCTTGGCTGCTGTTTTAAAAGAAAAAAATGTCTGCAAATGCAAACAGTGATTTAAACTTAAAGAAAAGAAAATTGATTGCAAATATTTTCAAAAACCGGGCAAGAGCATGTCGGACCATGCTCAGTGTAGGGTTCCGAAGCCGTAACGACAAACACAAAAAACTATCTCAAAAATCAACATGTATGAAACAATTTTCTATTTAAAGTTATTTGGCGCTGTCTTAGATGATTTTTAGTAGGTATAAACCCGTTAATCGCCTGTATCTCAGGAACTAATCATGTCTACTTAGCCGTGATAGTTTTCCTTTAAAATTCGTTATATGCGCTTTCGTTGAAGATTTTTTTCAGATTTTTAGTACTTGTAGTTTTGGCTGTAGGGGGGGGGGGACACTTGACTCTAACAAAAAATAGCGCTTTAAAGCTTAATATTTCATAAACGGATCCCTTAATCGAAAAATTGTTTTCGTAAACCCGCAATATTTTTGAAAGACCTATCCAACGACACCCCACACTATGGGGTAGGCAAGAAAAAAAAAAGACATCCCCACGTTACGTGTAGGGGAGGTGCATTAAAAAAAAAATTTTTCAAAATTTTATTTTACCTCTTTGTTGGCGTGACTAATATGTACATTCATGCCAAATTACAGCTTTCTAGTACTATGAGTCTCTGAGCTAGACTGGGGACGGACGGACGGACGGACGGACATGGCGAAACTATAAGGGTTCCTAGTTTGACTACGGAACCCTAAAAACGAGTTAATAATTAGTTTGTTGTCATAAACTCGAATTTATATTACTAAAAATAAATAAACAGAAACACTTGTTCAAATATGTATTAATGAGTTTCATTCATCTTCCTTAAACATTCGACATTAGCAAATTAAAAAAAGATCGATTACGGATGGCTTCCCGGTTGGCGGGCCGATATCTTTTACTAATGTCGTCACCGTAAGCGTGTTACATACATGGTACGTACTGAACAATACCTATATTTTCACACTGTTCCACCTTTGTTAATTACATGAAACTTACATATTATGTAGATAGGTAGTTGGTTAATATTTAGTAAAAAAATGGTGATAGTACAACGAGCCTGAATTGTTATACAGGATGTTTTAATTTTTAATTTAGGTTTTTTTCTAGGAAAATAAGTAAGTAGAGGGCTCATTTTTTTTTGATAGTTTATATTGATCACATCAACATTTGTGCAAAATTTGACAATTCTCCTTTTTATACTTTTTGAGAAAATAAATAAAAACGTTTTAGGGTTAAATGAATGTCGTGGGGTTCCAGGTGGCAGTAGAGGGTTAAAAATTGGTATGAATTATTTTCATTTGACGGGGCATCAACTGATAGTAGTTTTGAACTCAAAGCTTTGGGGGCAATTTTTGAAGGCTTATCCTGCTACACCCTTTCGGATTCTAGTTATTCAAAGGGGTTCTAATACATATACCAAATTTCATGTTTCTATGTTAAATAGATTTTGAGTTATTAAGGTGTCAAAAGTGGCTCCAAATGGTTCGTGTAATATTACACACGGTGCTGCTCGCCAGTTCTGTTAGCTTGAACTTGGCTTTGACACGCTACCGCGTGTCTAGATTAAGACGAATACTAGTGCTAGCGGTAGACCCCGAATTTCTGTAAAGTTTTGCAAATGATGTTAAAAGCATGAAAATCGGAACGATTGATCTTTAGGCCCTAAGAATCAATTTGACGCGTAGCACGAAAAAAAAGCAAAAAAGGATAGGAGTTATGACGTCATATTGTTTTTGTATGGAAACATATTTTTTTTTGTACTGAAACCTATCGTGTGTGATATCTAATGAAAGGGCTTACTAAGCCGATTCTAAACATATATCACATCATTATATTTCAGTCACTTGTTTTCAATTAAAATAAAACATAAGTACCAAGTTTGTTGTCCTCCAGATATGATACGGTTGAATTATTATTTGTAAAATATACCAAAAACGATTTGTAATAGCCACACATCCAACCCCGAGAAAACAATTTTGAAAGTATTTACATTAAATATTTTTTTATGATTTTTTAAAATTACGATTTGTTATAGATTCACAATTAGTTGAAACATGTACGAGTACATGTATAAAAAGTTAAATTTTAGACACCGAGGATTATAAATACTAATGCGAGAGGAGTTTTCTATCATTTTTATATTATTTATTAACATCTTTATTTTTATATAAAAAACAATCTTTCAACTAAATATTTAAAAAGAAAGCATAAAGCATTGGTGTAAGTGCAGCTATGCAAGAGGCGGATGAGTCCTCGTGTGCTATTCCGATACTGACGACGTTTGGTGTAGGTAGTAAATGTAAATATTTTCAAAATTATTTAATTGGGGTTGGACGTGAGGCTATTACATATCATTTTAGGTATATTTTACAAATAATGATTCATCCGTATCATATCTGGAGAAGATCAAAATTGGTATGTTTTGAAAATGTTTTTATTTTAATTTAAAACAAGTGAACAAAATTATAATGATGTGATATATGTTTAGAATCGGCTTAGTAAGCCCTTTCATTAGATCACACACACGATAGGTTTCAGTACAAAAAAAATGTTTCCATACAAAAACAATATGACGTCATAACTCCTCTCCTTTTTAGTAAGCCCTTTCATTAGCAGTGATCGGAATAGGTAGAGCTAATTTGCCTAAACTTGAGGCATATTCATTCATGCCATGCGTGAGTGAAATGGGAATACTTATTGAATGAAGGTGCATCAAGTTTAGGCAAATTCGCTCTACCTATTCCGATCAATGTTCATTAGACACCACACACGATAGGTTTCAGAATATTTTTTTTCCCATGCAAAAACAATACCTATGACGTCATATAACTCCTCTCCTTTTTTCTTTTTTTTCTCGTGCTACAGGCTTAATTGATTCTTATGGCCTAAAGATCGATGGTTCCGATTTTCATGCTTTTCATTTTTCTTTCTTCTTTCGTTTTTCATGATAGCAGAGCGAAGTCCATTAAGAAAACAAGGAACCAAACCAAATGATTGAGTGTCAGTCGTTTTAACGAAGTGTACTGAAATTAATGAAATAATCTTTAACCAGAAGACCAAACTGGTTGCAAATAAAAGCTCTTTTTGAAGTAAAGTATCCTTTTCTCGTAAACTACTGCGTAAATAAGGAAAAGCTGACTGAGCTGAGCTTTAGGTTTCTGCACTCGGAGGGAGCCCAATGGGAGCCTGTTGATAGATATACCTACGCTGTTCGTTCGTCCGTCCTTACTTTAAAAAGGTGTATATTTTTAACAGTATCTAATATTTATACACTCCTAGTATTTGAGTAAATAACCTTTTTTCTTTTACTTTCGAAATCGAAATGAAAAGTAGAGTGTTTAACTCGGGTGAAAGTATCAATTGCACCCTCGAATTACAGGCGCACTCGGTCTCGCTCGTGCGGCCTAAATATCTCGGGCTGCAATTGATCACTTTCATCCCTTGGTTAACAATCTGCTATTAATGGCATGGTTAAGGTAACCGGACTCTAAAGCCCATAGACATTTTAATGTCAAGATTGCGATCTTAAGATGACAATCACAAAACTGGAAACGCGTTGCTAAAGACTATCCTAGTAAAGTTCAACGGTTGACTTACCCTGGAACACTGCCCTATGCCATTCAGCAGTATCTTAAATTCAACCACAAAGCAGATTCAGTTCTATATCGTTAGTAATCAATAAGGTTGATATTACTACAGAAGATTTATCTTAGTTACTGTGTTTTTGCTTAGGACGGCAGAATACCATAAGACCCTTAATTCCACTTTGGTTTAGTCCATCACAACTTGAAATCGTTAAAGCACTGTTGTCGTTATGACAGGTATTACGGGGTCTTTATTCTAATTTGTCTTAACCTATTATCGCCCAAAATTAAACTGAATATTTTTTTTTGTTTTTATTGCAACAATAGTAACCAATAACCTACGAACTAATCAAATTTATTAAGAAAATCCAAAATGAAATGAGAACTTTTTTGTGCTATAACTAGCTTTATTAACATCTAATTCGATTTTCTTAATGCATAATTCATGTGGCATATAAATTAAGAGACATCTATGACCATAATGAGCAATGATATCAATTGAGACCAGAAAAACCACTGAAATCTCACTTTTATTAGCTGTACCCGTGCGAGTACAGTGGGCGATAAAGGGTTAAGACACCTCGCTTCGATAAAGTATTAACTAACAACACTAAACTGTCAAGTAAATAAAAGCTGCTTTATGATAACGGTAGGTATTGAAGCAAGATATGACAGTACAATGGGGAATACAGACCCAGTTTGTTCGAACGAACTCACATTTGCTGCAGAACAGAATAACACCCCAACGCACCGAACTGTAACTCGAACAAACTTCCATAATCGCGCCCCAGATTTCCGTTCGGAAACACATTTAGCCCAATTTGCATGTAAAAGTTTGTGCCAATAAAAAGGAAATACGAGGTAATTGTTCGATGCTTCTTGTTGTGCTTATCTGTTGTTCGTTTTTTATTTTGTTTGTACTCGTTTCGCCTGAAGCATTTTGCTTGAAAGCGGAAGCGAGATGAAAATACAGTTTTATTGCGTACATGTAGCTAGAACGGTTAGGAATGAAATTGTATTGAAGTTGATTTTCAAAAGTCAAACTTATTTATGCTTTATTGCAGAAAACTCCAGATAATTAAATAACCATAATAAACCAGTAAAAGTATACCATATTGACAAAGTGAGTGGTTCAACAATTAACCACTATTTTTTCAAACCATCACACCTCCTAATTATTCATTACAAGCAAACTTTTCTCTATGCTACCCAAGAGGCAGGTTTGTTGGCGACATATTGTCTTTTAAAAAATGTTCATTTTCTCAACCATTTTTATAGTAGTAACATTTTTAAAAAAAATGAGAATTGGCTAACTGTGTCCACACCATAGTACACTATTAACCGGGGGGGTATGCAACAGTTAGCCATCGGGTACACAATTAATCACTAAAATATGATAAATTATTTATGTTGAAATAATAACACCGTATGTTATGAAATCAGCCTTTTATTTTTTAATAAAGATTATTAGGGTCAAAATTAACATAAAATATTACTTTCTTATAGTAATAACGTAAAAGTTTTTATTCTTATAAAATCAATAATCAGACTTAGCACTATGAAACATTACTTTGCTTTAAAAGCATTATTTATTATAAATAATCCCCTATTAATAGGTTGGGTACGTCTCAAATATTAATAATATATATTATTGCTTAATACCACATATAACTAGGGAGATCCATTTGGTTTAGTTATCAGTCTCACGACAGTAATCTAATATCAGTAATAACATAATATATAGACTTCCTAAACAACAAAACAACGAAACATTAAGGATACTGACAATCAGGGAGATCCATTTGGTTAAGTTGTAACACTTTGAGGTCTAGACCCTATCTAAATATAGCCTTACTAACCTTTTCTTTAGGTAATCCTATTTGTTTACATTCCATAACAAGTGTCCATATCTGCCTATGAGCATTACTTCTTCCTTTTAGCATTTGTTTCCAATAAATTATCATGTTTTGATAATCATAACAACGTATTATGACAAGCCGGTCATTTGACACTTTGTTTATGTGACGTTTTGTTCTTCGCACTTTGAATCGCAAGACGAACTTTCAACCATGACATTGGTTCTTAATATTTTCTTCCAATCAAGTATGATAAACTAACAAATGTTTATCCAATCATTTGTTTAATTACCAACTAGTGTAAATTCGGACTTTAAATACATAACCTAATTTAATTTAAATAAAGATTTACTTCTTCAATCGATTCAACTCATGGAACGAAACGCAAAACGAGATGCGTTCCGTACATCAGTCTCTCGATAAATCGTTGTCCGAAATAGAAGGCAATGGTGAATGATTATAACTTCTGAGTACATAATAAAATACAATAAACTCATTTAACCATTTTAATAATAATAAAGTATTCTCATTTAATATGTAAGACATATTGGATAAATCTTGTGACACTATAGTTTTGTTTCTGTTTACTCTTGAATGTAAATAAACAGATCCGTTCGGAAGTCAATGACCCAGCATCTTTCAAGACCCTTTCCGTGACCTCGATCGGGATCGAATCATCAAGATGTAAGGACGTAGTAAAATTTCCTCCGATTCCCCGATCGCGCCATCCGGCCCTGCCCATGGCAGACTTTGTCTAATTAACTTTCTTCTTCTAAAATGGATTAAGTAAATCCATAATATCAATGAATGATGTTCAACCATAGTTCCTATTCGGTAAGTGAAACTTTCGCCTAGAACTTTTGCTGCCGCCATTTTGTGCTTCCTTTTACTTCCGTGTTCGTAACCCGTGCTTACTTATTTTTCAGTGACTCGTATAACAGTCATGCCAACGTTCCTACATGCATATTTTCCCTTGAGCTTTGCCTCATGCTATATACTATAAAAGAAACCCACGGCTAGTGGTAAGTTACTTCTTTTCCTTTGGTTTAACCACGTGTTAATTACCGCCTGTTCCTACTGTTATTTTATAGTGAATATTTTGTTCACAGGGTTTTTTTTTCTTGTTCTTAGTGTTTATTCCCTTCATTTCTTGGTTTTGGTCTTGGTGTTTCGTTACCCCTACCAATTCCTTTTCACCTCGGGATTTAATCTTCACTTCTTCGAGTGGAGCTTGCAAGTTATTTAAAGACGTTTCATCGCTTCATCTGTCGGCTGAGGTGATGTACGTCATAGCTTCTACCTACATGCATCGTGGAATATCCTGCACTCAAGCTACCCATCTTTCCTGTCCGTGCAAGTGTTCAGCTGATTTCCACCTGCGGAGTCAGAGAGCTCGGACTATTCGGCTTACCCAACACTAGCGGTGTCAAACTAAGGAGGTATTTCTCATGAAGATGACAGCGTGAGTACTTTAGCTACTTCTTTAATCTCCGTGTTACCTTATCCAATTTAATTACAAAAGGATTACCCTTGTTCTTAGTCAGTCTTAATTATACTGAATCTAGATGCACAAACTAAGTAAATAAATGTAATTTACTAAAGTCTTGGTTTTATTTGAACGATTTCATTTGTTGACGGGATGTAAGTCTGGCGCCCTTAATTACTTAAATTCGACTTACTCCTTCCTGGGTTAAATCTTACTCACACCCTAGTCTCACATGCTCACCTACCCAGCTAACCTGGACTATCACAGTGGCGCCCAACGTGGGGCCTAGAGAGTGACATCGTTCAAATAAAGTTTTTTTTTTCTCATAAAATTTTCTAAAACACTAAAAAGTTATTTCTCGGTAACATTGTTAATTCTACAATACCTTCGGACTGTATACTCTATATTTTAATATTTTTTAGGGACTATGGTTACTTACTTTTTAAGAAAAAATTGAAATTAAGTTTTTTCCATACTAAGTGAAACTTAATTTTTATTTTCTTGTTATTTTGGTTGAATGCTTCAACCATATGCTTTTATTGTATTAACTACTGGTTTAATCTGGTACTTATCTGAAGTTTCAGTTAATCACTTTAATTAATTTTAATTTTATTAATTGAACTTTTACTTACTTAGTCTGATCCTGATCAGAACTTAACTTACAAGTGCTTACATTAATTTGCAAGTTTTTTCTTTTGGACAATTTCAACGATTTGCATTTCAATTCAAGTCATACTTACTACTTATCTTATAAAGATTTTTTAATTCATTAATTTAAATAAACTTACAACTTCATAATGGATTTTCTTAAAGCTGGTTGTAAAATACTTCACTTACATAAAGATGAGATAACTCATGAACTTACAATTCGTAAACTTAATGTTAACCCTGTTTCTCGTAGGGATAGTTTAAAAAAAGTTTTGAAGCAGACTGCAGATCTAGCTCGTAGAGGTAGCCTAAAATTTAATACTCTAGGGGAGTGTGATGTATCAATGGAATTAGATATTTGCCAACGAAAAGCTGAAGAAATTGAAAAGGAAATCAATGACAATCTGTCACAGGCTGCTACAGACCGCTTGAGCTCTCGTTGCAAATACCTACTCTGTCGCTTATCTCGATTAACTGATAAATCTGAAGATGTTCAACTGCTTCAAACTGCTATTGTTTCTTTGTCAGATCGTTTGAAACGAGATGATACTGTTACGTCTGATTCTGATAGTAGTGACAATTTGTCGGAAGAGCCTTCCGGAGTTGTTACTCAGAAAGTAATATATATACCTGAAAAAACTTTTAATGTAAACTCGTTGAATCTAAAATACAAAGGGGACTCCTGTGCCCGTACTTTTCTGACGCGACTAGAGGAACTGCGTGTGGCTCGGAAAATATCCGAAGAGGTAATTTACCGCGGTTTTCCTGAAATACTTGATGGACCTGCTTTATCGTGGTTCCGCTCTAACCGCTCAGACTTTCTTTCCTATCAAGATGTAATAAAAGCACTTCGTGATGACTTTGATATACCTGACTTGGATTATAAGCTTTTGCAAGAAATTCGTGCTAGGACGCAAGCAAAAAGTGAGACGATCGTGACTTTCCTCTCAATCGTGCTAGGTATGTTTGAACGCTTAAGTAAGGAAATTCCTGAAGATGAGAAACTCGACATTCTTCTGCGTAATATAAGGCCTGAGTACAGTAGGGAGTTAGCTTTACATGACGTCACTTCTATAAAACAGCTTAAGGCATATTGCAAGCGTATAGAATTAGCTAAAGTGAGATCTGAACAATTCATTGAACCTTCATCGTCATCACCTGTTACGACTATAGCTTTCAATAAAAATAAAACTACGTCGTCTTATCCTCGACGCCTTTCTCAGTCTTCTAACCAGGTGGCAGCTGTCCACCAATTTTCTTCTAAGCCCTCGTGTTTCCGCTGCGGCATGAATAATCATCCTACTAACTCTTGTAGGAGATCTCGCGAGATAGTTTGTTTCCGATGTGGTGAGAAAGGTGTACGTGTACCTGATTGCGCTAAGTGTAATACTCAGCCAAAAAACTAAATAGTATTGTCTTTTCCAAATCTAAAAACTATTATAAACGTACTTCTCCTTCTCTTTCTGAAAAGACAATTTGCTTTAATCCCCCTATAGGAGATACTCGGATTTACCTTGCCGTAGATGTTCTTGGTCTACAGGTAAAAGGCCTACTTGATTGTGGTGCTACATGTTCCATTCTTGGAAAAGGTAGTCACCATTTATTCTCTAATATTGGTATACCTACTTATAAACATACTACTCCTTTCACACTTCGTGTAGCCAATGGCCACGCTCTAGCCTGTACTGAATACATGCTTCTTCCTATTTCTTATGACAATAATGTTCAAATTGTTCAATTTAACATTCAACCTGATATTACTGCTCCTATTATTTTCGGAATTAACTTTTGGAAGATATTCCAATTAGCTCCTGAAATTATTTCTACTCTATCTACTGATGAAAATATAGCTAGCATGACCGACATTCCCGCGGGAACTGGTCTTAATGATTTTGACTCTTTAACTGCTAAGCAGAAAGCCGAAATGGATGAAATTAAACTTCTCTTTGATCAAATCAACACTGACAAGGTTGGTCTTGGTAAAACCCACATACTAGAACATAACATCCATACTGGTAATAGTTCTCCTATCAAACAAAAATATTATCGTTTAAGTCCTGAAAAACAGGCCGCGTTAGAAAAAGAAGTTGATCGTATGTTAGAGGCTGGTATAGTAGAACCATCCTACTCTCCTTGGAATTCTCCTGTAGTAATGGTAGAAAAGTCTAACGGTGAACTTCGACTTTGTTTAGATAGTAGAAAACTTAATTCGGTGTCTAAACCGGATGCTTATCCACTTCCTTATATAAACTATATATTGGACAACTTACGTGACGCTAAATATCTTACATCACTTGACTTGAGCGCAGCTTATCATCAAATTCCTTTAAGCGCCAGTGCTAAAGAAAAAACTGCTTTTACAGTACCTGGACGCGGATTATTTCACTACAATCGCATGTGCTTTGGTTTGATTGGTGCTTCAGCAACTATGCAAAGACTCATGGATCAGTTGTTCATGGCTGAATTTGATAATAAAGTGTTCTGCTATATCGACGATATTATCATCTGCACATCTGACTTCGATGAACACGTTCGCTTGCTTAAAGCAGTGCATGCTAAACTAAAGGCTGCTAATCTCACTTTAAATATAAAAAAGTCTTTGTTCTGTAGGAACGAACTCAAATATCTTGGTTACGTAGTAGACCGTTACGGTTTAAGGACTGACCCTTCCAAAGTAGAGGTGATCTTAAATTTCCCTATCCCTCAAGATGTTAAAGAAGTAAAACGTTTCTTAGGAATGGCCGGTTGGTACCGTCGTTTTATTGAAAATTTCTCCAAGATAGCTCGCCCACTTACGCGCCTAACTAGTAAAAAAGTTTCTTTCGTCTGGACCGACGAAGCCAACGAATCTTTCAACTTACTTAAGACTGCTCTAGTATCTGCTCCCATTTTAAGATGCCCTAACTTTAATGAACCTTTTTACATCCACACGGATGCTTCCTCTTACGCTATCGGTGCTGTTTTGACACAGCGCATTGACGATTGTGACCACCCGATAGCCTACTGCAGTCGTACCCTTAATGCTCAGGAAATTAATTATTCTGCAACTGAAAGAGAACTCCTCGCGGTAATTTATGCTTTGGAACAATACCGTGCATACATTGAGTGCCGCAAATGTTTTATCATAACTGATCATGCCTCTCTGGTATGGTTTTCTAATCTTAAGAACCCTTCTGGTCGTTTAAATAGATGGTCATGTCGCCTAAGCCAATTTAATTTCGATATAATTCATCGCAAGGGAAAAGAGCACGTAATACCTGACACCCTTTCTCGTATAAAGATAGATTTTATATCTGATATTCTTACTACACAAGATCCTTGGTACTTAGAGCTTTTCCAAAACGTTTCTGATAAACCTACGCTTTACCCAAACTTCAAGATTGAAAATAATAAGTTATTTCGCCTTTCTAAGAATAAATATCGCCTAACAGCTCAATTCGACTGGAAGTTGGTAATTCCTTATGAAGACCGAAATGAAATTTTACAAAAATGTCATGATCACCCGACATCTGGTCACTTTGGTGTAGCGAAAACTCATCACAAAACATCTAGCTTATATTATTGGCCTACCCTTTTTCAGGACGTCAAAACTTATGTAGACTCGTGTGAGATATGTAAAACTTATAAACCAGTCAACCTTGCTCCTGCCGGTTTAATGGGTAACCCTCGTCGTATCTCAACACCTGGTGAGGCCATATCTTGCGACATATTAGGACCTTTTCCTCCATCCTACTCTAGGAACCAATACTTGTTCGTTTGTTCGGACTACTTTAGTAAATACGTAACTTTATTTCCTTTACGTAAGGTTACTGCTAAAGCAATAACCAAATGCTTGGAAAAAGGCATTTTCCTTACCCATGGTGTACCAAAGTACATTTATGTGGATAATGGACCTCAATTTATATCTAAGGAATTTAGAGACACACTGTCTCAATATAAGGTTCCCCACGTCTTCTACAACCCGAGATATCATCCGCAAACCAACCAAACGGAACGAGTGAATCGCGAATTGGTAAGAACCATTGCCTCGTATGTGCGTTCTGATCACCGCAACTGGGATAAGAACATACAGGAGATCCAATGTGCATTAAACACTGCAGTTCACGACAGCACTAAATTTACACCGTATTTTTTAACTCATGGTCGCGAGATGATTCTCGACGGTTCTCTTTACAATGCTGATTGTCCGGTCGACAAGAACGCCCTTTCATTTGATAACGGTTTGGCTCTGTCAGACAAACTAACAGAGTTAAAGTCTATATTCCAAAAGGTACGTCAATCACTGCTTGTTTCTCACGAACGTAATGCAAAATATTATAATCTAAGAAAGCGACCAGTCCAACTTGAAGAGGGACAATTTGTTTATAAAAAATGTTATCCTTTATCCAATGCTGCTAAATTCTTTACTGCAAAGTTGTCTCCACGCTATGAAAAATGTTTAATTTATAAAAAGCGTGGACCTCTTGTTTACACCCTGAAATCTTTGTCCGGAAAGATTCTTGGTGACTTCCATATTAAGGATATAGTTAGACCTGGTGAAGCTCCACCTCTCTCTTAATCTTTAAGGTGGCTTCCGCAGCTCTGTCTATACTTCCTATCTAAAAAAATAAATATAACTAAAATATATACTAGGTATTAACCTGCTACTTAACACTAGTTATCAACTAGTGCCTACTCACTATACAAATATAGGGATACTCCTATGAATTAGTTCATGTATACCCTCTTATTTACTTTACTTTCTACTTTAGACTTACTTCCTGATACCAGGACTTACATCCAATTAGGATGTTTAAAAGATTTAACTTTATTGATGTGAGTTGATCTTACTATTTAAAAGGTTCTCTTCTATTATTATGTTGAAGAACTTTCCCGTTATTTGCTGTAACAAGTGACCATGTAATTCATAAAGACACTTGTTTTAGTTCTCAGTTCTTTTAAGTCAACATGTTTAGTATTAATTAACTTTACCTCGTAGTGGTTTGTTGCTTGTTGGAGTATGAGAATAGATATTAATTCTTATTACGTTAATGAAAGGAAACTACTACGTTTAGTTTTAATGCATTGTTTTGAAACTTATGTTTTCTGTGGTTGTTTACTATTGTTGTGTTATGTTTGTTTACTTTTGGAGCGCTCCATCGTTAAACAATCTCTGTTTTAAACAATCCCTCATTTAAACATTCTATAGTTTAAGTTAGCCCTAGTTTAAGTGATCCTAAAAAGAATTGGATCAAGGTATGTTGCATAATTATGTAATTAGTTGTTAAGTATTTTAGACTTAACCATATCGAAACTTGCTTTCGCGAGTTAAAACTTTAGATTAAGCCTATAGTTTCTAGTTGTCATTAGACAATGTATTTTGTAAACGCTTGGTACTCATGCTGACTACTTAATCTTAATTTAATTCTATCCTCCGCCAACTAGTTGTTGCTAGTTATCTCTTTTGTACCGCAAGTCTCGTATATTAGTTTCTTCGGTTTCCTTCGTCGTTTATTCTAAGTTTTCACCTGGAAGAAAAATTTTCTTTCCAATTATTCTAATTTTGAAACAAAATTTTTAACCCAACTGGGGATGAACTGTAACACTTTGAGGTCTAGACCCTATCTAAATATAGCCTTACTAACCTTTTCTTTAGGTAATCCTATTTGTTTACATTCCATAACAAGTGTCCATATCTGCCTATGAGCATTACTTCTTCCTTTTAGCATTTGTTTCCAATAAATTATCATGTTTTGATAATCATAACAACGTATTATGACAAGCCGGTCATTTGACACTTTGTTTATGTGACGTTTTGTTCTTCGCACTTTGAATCGCAAGACGAACTTTCAACCATGACATTGGTTCTTAATATTTTCTTCCAATCAAGTATGATAAACTAACAAATGTTTATCCAATCATTTGTTTAATTACCAACTAGTGTAAATTCGGACTTTAAATACATAACCTAATTTAATTTAAATAAAGATTTACTTCTTCAATCGATTCAACTCATGGAACGAAACGCAAAACGAGATGCGTTCCGTACATCAGTCTCTCGATAAATCGTTGTCCGAAATAGAAGGCAATGGTGAATGATTATAACTTCTGAGTACATAATAAAATACAATAAACTCATTTAACCATTTTAATAATAATAAAGTATTCTCATTTAATATGTAAGACATATTGGATAAATCTTGTGACACTATAGTTTTGTTTCTGTTTACTCTTGAATGTAAATAAACAGATCCGTTCGGAAGTCAATGACCCAGCATCTTTCAAGACCCTTTCCGTGACCTCGATCGGGATCGAATCATCAAGATGTAAGGACGTAGTAAAATTTCCTCCGATTCCCCGATCGCGCCATCCGGCCCTGCCCATGGCAGACTTTGTCTAATTAACTTTCTTCTTCTAAAATGGATTAAGTAAATCCATAATATCAATGAATGATGTTCAACCATAGTTCCTATTCGGTAAGTGAAACTTTCGCCTAGAACTTTTGCTGCCGCCATTTTGTGCTTCCTTTTACTTCCGTGTTCGTAACCCGTGCTTACTTATTTTTCAGTGACTCGTATAACAGTCATGCCAACGTTCCTACATGCATATTTTCCCTTGAGCTTTGCCTCATGCTATATACTATAAAAGAAACCCACGGCTAGTGGTAAGTTACTTCTTTTCCTTTGGTTTAACCACGTGTTAATTACCGCCTGTTCCTACTGTTATTTTATAGTGAATATTTTGTTCACAGGGTTTTTTTTTCTTGTTCTTAGTGTTTATTCCCTTCATTTCTTGGTTTTGGTCTTGGTGTTTCGTTACCCCTACCAATTCCTTTTCACCTCGGGATTTAATCTTCACTTCTTCGAGTGGAGCTTGCAAGTTATTTAAAGACGTTTCATCGCTTCATCTGTCGGCTGAGGTGATGTACGTCATAGCTTCTACCTACATGCATCGTGGAATATCCTGCACTCAAGCTACCCATCTTTCCTGTCCGTGCAAGTGTTCAGCTGATTTCCACCTGCGGAGTCAGAGAGCTCGGACTATTCGGCTTACCCAACACTAGCGGTGTCAAACTAAGGAGGTATTTCTCATGAAGATGACAGCGTGAGTACTTTAGCTACTTCTTTAATCTCCGTGTTACCTTATCCAATTTAATTACAAAAGGATTACCCTTGTTCTTAGTCAGTCTTAATTATACTGAATCTAGATGCACAAACTAAGTAAATAAATGTAATTTACTAAAGTCTTGGTTTTATTTGAACGATTTCATTTGTTGACGGGATGTAAGTCTGGCGCCCTTAATTACTTAAATTCGACTTACTCCTTCCTGGGTTAAATCTTACTCACACCCTAGTCTCACATGCTCACCTACCCAGCTAACCTGGACTATCACAAAGTTACCTATAACCTAGGTAGGTAGGTACTTAATATTTATTGGCACGTAATCAGTCTCATGAAGTTTAGTTCTAATACCTAATCAATTAACATAATAAGTATCATAATAACTTCCTAACCTAGAATTAAGAAAACAACGAAAAATTTTACGTTAAAAAAACTTTCTAGTATGAAATGTAAATCTTCAGCGCAAATTCAACTGGGACATATCGAAGTGAAGATCAAATGAAAAAGACGATTGCCTTCGGCTGCTGCCAGTAATTTTTGGATCTGGTAATATATATTTAATATCCCGTATCTTTATACCTGATAAATCAGGAATGATAGGTTCGCAAAATGTTTGTCGCGTCCTATTTTTCAGTCTTAAACAACTTACGAAAAAATCTGAATCGTCGTCGTCGTCATCAATTTCCTCTATTATTTTGGCAACGTAATAGACAAACGTTTTCTTCAATGGAAATACGACGAGGACGTATTCGTTTACTTTTGGATCGCGAGGTATCGGTAGAAAGTTCCCATCCAGTATTATTTTTTTCCCATCCTCATTTTCGTTTTCACTAAGAAAATCTTCTCCACCAGATGACGATCCACTGGCTATAAATTCTTCTTCATCTGATGTGTCATTATTTTCTATGACTTGAGCTTTTTTCTTATTCTTGTTTGACTCCTTTCGCTTTGTATTATTGCCTTTAAATAAGTCTTGTTTTACTTTCTTAGCCGGCTTTAGGTTTCCTTTTTTCTTCTTTTCAGCAATAGCATCTTTTTCAGGGGTATCTGTAGCAATCATACTCTTTCCTGGCACCCTGCGTCTCTTCATGGTACGAGGTTTTGCTTTTATTGGTGGCAAGAAATCTATTGGAGAAAGAAAAATTTTGCTTGTGGAAGGAGTAGGTTCACCGACTTGCTCCAGACCTAAATACGAAACCGGTATATTGGGAGCCTCTATTGTTGGCGGCGTCTGCTCAGTATTTTCTTGACTGTTAGTAGCATTAGTTGACAGCGACCAGGTGCATTACTATGTGATGTTTAGATGTTAGGTTATTTAAGACTCACTTAACTGTGCGTAGAAGGCATCAACATCCTCTCCATTTGCTTGTTCGGTGGGAGCATAGATCTGTATGATTGACGAGTTGTCTTTGTAGCCGGGAACTGACATTTTTAGAGTTGCAATGCTCTCTGAAACACCTTTAAATTCCTTGATATTGTCCTTCATGTTCTTTTGGACTAAAAAACCCACTCCATATTTCCCTGGTACCTATCTCACTTTGGTAGCAGAATATGCAGTCATCTAGTTTCTCAATGTTATCATCAGTGGGTGGCTGACGGATGCAAAATAGGGACGTAAACAGAACATGGATAAGACTTTTATTAAATTTCGAGAAATATTTATGAATACAAAATTATGCAGTTTTTATCTTTATCATACATTATTAGTAAATTCATAATAAGCTATCCTCTATTGTACGTAGATTGTATACTAAGAAGATACTGGCCAGATGTGGAGAGGTCATTTTCCTTATATAAGTGGATTGTGAACCATAAAAGGAATGGATTGAAAATATGCAATATAGAAAAAATTATGATTATTTACTACAACAATACAATTATATAACTATTTTACAATTTCGTTCTTATTATTAAACCCCTTGCAGTCATATCCATATTACGTATAACGTTCGACATTATTTTGACGTAATTTGCATCCGTCAGCCGCCCATTGGTTATCATCCATTCTCCTTACCTCACTTAGTCCTAAAGTGTCCCATTTTATTTTCTTCCAATATCAAATAATCGGATATTTGCTTCTTCCAATATCATTAAATCATTATCTAGTAAACTCGTGCATAAATAAGTAAATGATGTACCATTTAAAAGCGTATAAATAAAAAAATATGTCCATGCTCAAACTTCAAAAGTATGTGATTATCGAGTAATAATGGTAAATTGATTTGTTTCTATGTATGAGTGACGAAATGAAATGGTCCGGACTATCACCCCATTAAAAAATCCAGCAAGGGACATGTTTTGTCTCAGCCATACGATTTTTTTCAATGTTTTTTCAAGAAGTGTTACTTTCTTGGTTAATTAGATCCCACCAAAAACATAAATGTGAAAAAAGGAGCCAAGTTCAATATTAAGAATAAGCGTGGTTGTCAATTTCGCCGACAAAAGAATTGAGATCTAAATGGGTGCCAAGTTCAGTAGAAAATCCTAAAATAAAATGTTTTCTTAAGAACATACAATTTCTTATTTTTTCTACTACAACAATGTTTGCTATATAAAAGTATAACTTCTTTAATTTTAACACTAATTATTTACACAAAGCAGATAACTTAGGATAAATTGATGCTCAAGACTTGACTTGGCTAGTTTTTACTAGCAAGCCTTATTTTTCGAAGAGTAAGACAATATATAAACAGTTACGTATAACATAAAGATGATAAGTTGATTAGCCAAATAACAGAAATCTTGTAGGTATGTAAAAACTAGCCAAGTCAAATCTTGAGCATCAATTTATCCTAAGTTATCTGCTTTGTGTAAATAATTAGTGTTCAAATTAAAGAAGTTATACTTTTATATAGCAAACATTGTTGTAGTAGACAAAATAAGAAATTGTATGTTCTTAAGAAAACATTTTATTTTAGGATTTCCTACTGAACTTGGCACCCATTTAGATCTCAATTCTTTTGTCGGCGAAATTGACAACCACGCTTATTCTTAATATTGAACGAGACAGTGCAAGTGTTATCCCCGAGTTAAGTGAGCTATTTTTACCAAAATAGTCGGAAATAAGGGCAGTGAATTAGTGTCTAATTACGTATTAAAACGGACAAATTTGTTCAGCCTATCAGTGAAAGTGACTTACCAAAACAGCTTAACACCGTATCAATAGCACCGTAAACGCGTAAGTTTGTAAAAACAGAAAACAAATAAAATAGTGACGGTTACTTGCATTTAAAATTTCTTGAACTTTGAACCATTGATTTAGTATATACAAGATACACAATCCCGCACAAAACTTTATTATAAACTGTCCCAAATGACATTGATAGCTGCATTCAGATACATGCTAACATCGCTATTTTTTACCTTAAACATTCATGCAAAAAAAAACTCAATATACTAGCAGTCAAGTGTCAAATTTGCAAACTAATGTTATAAAATATTTAAAACTCTTTAGTGAAATCGCCATTATCATACTATTTATGACAAAAGTGGACATCGAATGAATGGAGACGAATTTCTCTATTTATATTGTATTAGTTTTAACGAAATTACAAGTTACACAAAAAAACTTTTGACATGTTTTATAAATGCTCTCATTGTATTAAACAACTTAAGCTATATATATACAATAATAATAATGAATAAATTAATGTAAAGCAAGGTTTAAAAACCCGTCCCGTCGATTGTTTTTATTCAAATTTTAACGTTTAGGTATCCTATTTGTCACCTGGAATGGTGAAATGATTCTAACGATACCACACACATATAAATTGGCTCAGGTGTTCAAAGTTATGTTGGAATAAAGAATTATACATACATACATAAATGAACCATTAAAACATTACACTTTACTCCAGACAAGACAAGATCTTATCCTATCATAACCAACCTAGCCTAACCGGTTACGTATCATAATATGTACATAAAGTTCAAAATACATAATGGGTCATAATTCATAATGGTCATAATATTATAATGGTTTTTTTTTTAAACCCTGAAGTTTTCAAGATTGTTATACAACAAACCTAACCTAACCTAATGGGTTCTATACAATGGGCTTTTAAAAATATTGAAAAGTTTACTTATTATGACCATTATTTAATATGACCCATATACGTATTTTGAACTTTATATATAGGTATTATGATGCGATCCCAACCTAACCTAATTTCCTTGAAATAAGTTTAATTTATTATATAATTGTACGAAAATGGGTCAAGCACACAACAGACGACTTATTTGCCTTGAATAGTTGATCACCCCTATCTCGTGCTAATATTGCGACCCATTTTGCACGTCGTAGAGGATTTCGTGGAAAGCTTAAATTTAAAAATAAAAAATATTAAAATTTAAAAAAGTAATAGCTACTCCATAATAATTTTGTTCCTTGGTAAGTCATAATTTGTGTGCACAAAATAAATTCCTAAAAATCATGAAAACATTATAATTTTAGCTAGAAACGTTTATAAATAAATAGAACTTACGTAAAATAAGACATATATTATACTTTTAGCTTGTACAGTCAACAACATAAATAGGTGATCATTTATGTACCTTTTCACTTTCACGTCGTATTTAAAACGGGTCCGTAGCATAATATCGAAAGTCAAATTTGATAAGTACGAAAGTCCTAAACAACAAAACTTCGAATATCAAAATGGATAATGTACGAAACTCCTAAAGAAGCATGTCCTATGTTTAATTAGCCTGTTTTAAAATGTCTACAGTACAAAACCACTAGTGCATGAAAAAACTAACGACATTTTACCTACGCCCGGTTGACCTAAGTTTAAAATGTATAAAGTGCAAAATTTCGAACGACATTTTAATTTTCGAAGGTACGTTACGTTCATTAGGGGTGGAGTTTTAAGGTTTGAATGTATTGATTGTCGAAGAATTGTCATAAAGCTTTTTGTAGGTAGCGATTTTGAGCACTAGAAATATTGAGTTAGAAGTTTTGTCATTAGGTATTTTGTACAAAGGAATATTGATTTTCGAAAATGAGATCAAACGATTAAAAGTGCATTAGGACACGCATCTTTAGGAATTTCGTACATTAGACATTTTGATATTCGAAGTTTTGTGTTAGGAATTTCATACTTATGAAATTTGATTTTCGATATTATGCTACGACCCCTTTAAAACATTATACACAATTTTGAAACGATTGAAAGCGACAATGTACAGAAATGATCACTTATTTATGCTGTTGACTGTACTTGACAGGTTTAAGCACCATGTGTCTTCAGCCGGCTGGATATAGCGTCGGTAAATAAATTCGCCCATTGTCCCCAAAGCGCGATAAAACAAAAGCGCCTAGAAAAATAAATAGCAAAAATTTACCGGCAACAGCAATAACACGGGTTATTACGTGTTCACACGTTCAAACAAGAAAAGTCTCGTTATAGCATCATAAATAGCTAGCTAAACACTGTTTTGATCCTCGACCTTGTCGACGTAACTTCATGTTTGGACTACTATATCCCAGAAAAAGAAAAAAATTGTGAAATATAAGCCCTTTTGAGCAATGTTGTTAGAATGATAGATAGAGTAAGAAATAGCGAGATCCGAGAACGGTGTAGATTGAAAGAAGATGTAGTGACTAAAATCGAAAAGAAGAAGAAGATATGGCGAGCGAGAATAAACGGATATAAATTTGCAGCAGCATACTACCGAAGTGTGTGCCAAGGAGGTGGAGTGGCCATCCTGCTTCAGGTGGATCTGATTTGTATAGCGAGGACTGACATAACTGCACTTTCAAAAGAATGTATTATTGAATGTTGTGCTGTAGAGATACCTGCATATGATGTGATTTTGATTAATGTGTACAGACCTGACCGGGAGTCCGCCATTTTTTATGAAGCACTTAGTGAAATTCTCCAAAAAGTAAACTTAAAGGACCAAAAAAAGCGTATAATTGTTGGAGGAGACTTTAATATAAATACTTTAGTCAATTCGAAAATGTCTCAAAGTCTAATTAACCTGATGTTGTCAGCCAACTTAATACTAATAACAAAGGAACCGACAAGAGTTACAAACAAAACCTCTACATGTATTGACCTAATTTTTACAAATTGTACAGTTGATAGTATTGTCAAAATTGAAGAACACGGCCTATCGGATCACAAAAGCATATTGTATAGTCACAAAGTACGAAATGTAAAAAGTAAAACTAGGATTTGGTTTAGTACTAAGCGATTGTTTAATAAAAACAATATGCAATTATTTAAACAAGCGGTAAAAGGCATAAAATGGTCAATTATTATAAGTCCAAATAAAAGTGTAAATGACAATTATAACAACTTTGAAAATATTCTCCATGACATACTCAATACGTATATTCCAAAACGCCGCATAAAAATTAAAAATACCACCGTTAAGTCATGGCTAACTACTGGATTAAAGCTATCATGCAAACATAAGAGACAGTTGAAAATTCTAGTCAACCAATCGCAGAACAAAATTCTGCAAAAACATCACAAAACATACGCGAAAATGCTTAAAAAATGTGTTCACCAATCAAGGAAACTCCACTTTATAGGGCGAATGAATAAATCGGCAAACAAAACAAAAACAATGTGGAACATAATCAAAGAAACAACACATACAAAAGACAACCATGGATTACATAAAAATCTTATACTAAATGTAAATAATGCTTCATGTGAATCGCCCGATTTGATTGCCAATTCATTTAATAACTACTTTGCTGCCATGGGTGAACCGTCCTCCTCGCACGCGCCGCCGCGCGGACCGCCGCCAGTGCTGCCCCCTACAAACTCTTTGTACCTAAATCCCGTTACAGAACGAGAAGTATCGCGTATTATT
The DNA here is from genome assembly GCA_963966035.1 of Acleris laterana. NCBI lineage: Eukaryota > Metazoa > Arthropoda > Insecta > Lepidoptera > Tortricidae > Acleris > Acleris laterana. Next base: position 48,100,993 of record OZ014438.1, read on the forward strand.
CAAGGCCTAAAAAATAAATGTAGTTTTGGCGCGGACGAGATACCGTCGACACTAATAAAACTATGTAAAGACGAGCTGGTTCCACCTCTTACATTATTGATAAACCAATCATTCAATGAAGGTAACTTTCCAGAAAAATTAAAAATATCTAAAATCAAACCAATATTTAAAAAAAATGGGAAAAGTACCGAATTCGACCAATATAGACCGATAGCTCTTCTTCCAGCTGTTTCAAAAATATTTGAGAAATCGATGTCGGACCGTCTATACTCATTTTTGGAAAAACTAAATATTTTGGATAAGAATCAATATGGTTTCAGGAAAAATCACTCGACAACGTTAGCAGTATATACATACATTCAGGAAATATTAAACTACATAAACAACAAGAGGTACGCAGTCGGTCTATTGCTAGATATGACAAAAGCATATGACAAAGTTCGCCACGACATCCTATTAAACAAACTATATGGCTCAGGAATCCGTGGAAATGCATATAATTGGTTCAAGTCGTACCTGGAACACCGTAGACAATTTGTTCAAATTGAATACTACAATAATAACACGAGGGAATTACAAAATATAAATTCCGATACGCAATATGTAAAGGGTTCAATACCACAAGGGAGCGTTTTGGGATGCGTTCTCTTCTTAATCTATATAAACGACTTACCGAAGATACTTGACACATCATGTACAATGTTTGCAGATGACGTGTCCCTACTGTTCGACTGTACTTCTAACGACGACTGCAACAAGCGCGTCAAATTAGCACTCGGAAAATTGGATAGTTGGTTATCTGATCACAACTTACAAATCAACTATAAGAAAACAAAAATAATTCAATTTAAACCGTATCAGAAAAAACCACTGCACATAACTTTAATATCTAAGAACGGGAAAATTGAAGAAGTACACCACTTTACGCTATTGGGAATCGCTATAGACACTAGCATAAACTGGAAGAAGCACATTTCCATAATAAAATCTAAATTGTCAAGATTTGTATATGCACTCAGCGTGTTGAAGGTCAATACTAACTTCGAAACGGCACTCACGGCATATTACGCATATGCATATTCCTGGCTCCGTTATGGCGTGATCCTGTGGGGGGCCAGCACGGATGCACAGGATTTGTTTGTGCTGCAGAAAAAATGCCTGCGCATCCTTATCAAATTACGCGGAACAGAAACCTGCCGGCCGCATTTTAAAGACAAGCAAATCCTCACCCTCCCTTCCATTTACATACTACAAGTATGTATGTTTGTGAGAGAGCACATGCACTTTTTCCGGCAAGTTAAAGATGCTCCAAACCGCAGAATAGTAACTCGACACGAAAATAGACTCAAATTACCGAAGTCAAACCTAGCGATTCATAGAGACAGCCCATACGTGAGATTTATAAAAATATATAATAAGGCACCTGCGAGTATTAAAGACGAAAAGCAAGACCATTTGTTTAAAAATAAGCTAAAAGCATTCTTAACAAAAAAAGGGTACTACACAATTAATGAATTCCTGGACGATGCTGACTTATAAAATGTTACTTTGCCTTAATGTATTCGACCTAATAATTGCTATAGTAATCAAAAAACCTAAGAATAACACCTGTGTGACAAATGTGACAATGTAAAAGTATAATGAAAATGCGATCGCAAATATTAACACAAAATAATGTAGGTAATTTCTCACTAGAATTAAGTAATTGCTGCGCCCTACCAGGGCCCATATGAATCTAAATGTACTGTTATTAGCTTTAAGATCTTGTACAACTATGGTTTGCAATAAATGCTATGACTATGACTATGACTAAAAATGCCGATTTTTACACGTTAATATTTCAATAACCGTTTTACCTATATATATGAAAGGGTGTAGCAGGATAAGCCTTCAAAAATTGCCCCCAAAGCTTTGAGTTCAAAACTACTATCAGTTGATGCCCCGTCAAATGAAAATAATTCATACCAATTTTTAACCCTCTACTGCCACCTGGAACCCCACGACATTCATTTAACCCTAAAACGTTTTTATTTATTTTCTCAAAAAGTATAAAAAGGAGAATTGTCAAATTTTGCACAAATGTTGATGTGATCAATATAAACTATCAAAAAAAAAATGAGCCCTCTACTTACTTATTTTCCTAGAAAAAAACCTAAATTAAAAATTAAAACATCCTGTATAACAATTCAGGCTCGTTGTACTATCACCATTTTTTTACTAAATATTAACCAACTACCTATCTACATAATATGTAAGTTTCATGTAATTAACAAAGGTGGAACAGTGTGAAAATATAGGTATTGTTCAGTACGTACCATGTATGTAACACGCTTACGGTAACGACATTAGTAAAAGATATCGGCCCGCCAACCGGGAAGCCATCCGTAATCGATCTTTTTTAATTTGCTACGATTAATGAAACTCATTAATACATATTTGAACAAATGTTTCTGTTTATTTTACTTTACTGTTTAGCAAAAAGGTACTACTTAGGTTACTCAGCATTTTATGTAAGTTCTTAAGTCCTGAAAGCGAAACAAATAAAAAAAAAATTGGCCCTCGGCCGTGATGCCGCCCGTGTTCGATTTTTGAATATTTTTTCATAATTCGCTCCTCAGCGTGAAGCTTGGCTGCTGTTTTAAAAGAAAAAAATGTCTGCAAATGCAAACAGTGATTTAAACTTAAAGAAAAGAAAATTGATTGCAAATATTTTCAAAAACCGGGCAAGAGCATGTCGGACCATGCTCAGTGTAGGGTTCCGAAGCCGTAACGACAAACACAAAAAACTATCTCAAAAATCAACATGTATGAAACAATTTTCTATTTAAAGTTATTTGGCGCTGTCTTAGATGATTTTTAGTAGGTATAAACCCGTTAATCGCCTGTATCTCAGGAACTAATCATGTCTACTTAGCCGTGATAGTTTTCCTTTAAAATTCGTTATATGCGCTTTCGTTGAAGATTTTTTTCAGATTTTTAGTACTTGTAGTTTTGGCTGTAGGGGGGGGGGGACACTTGACTCTAACAAAAAATAGCGCTTTAAAGCTTAATATTTCATAAACGGATCCCTTAATCGAAAAATTGTTTTCGTAAACCCGCAATATTTTTGAAAGACCTATCCAACGACACCCCACACTATGGGGTAGGCAAGAAAAAAAAAAGACATCCCCACGTTACGTGTAGGGGAGGTGCATTAAAAAAAAAATTTTTCAAAATTTTATTTTACCTCTTTGTTGGCGTGACTAATATGTACATTCATGCCAAATTACAGCTTTCTAGTACTATGAGTCTCTGAGCTAGACTGGGGACGGACGGACGGACGGACGGACATGGCGAAACTATAAGGGTTCCTAGTTTGACTACGGAACCCTAAAAACGAGTTAATAATTAGTTTGTTGTCATAAACTCGAATTTATATTACTAAAAATAAATAAACAGAAACACTTGTTCAAATATGTATTAATGAGTTTCATTCATCTTCCTTAAACATTCGACATTAGCAAATTAAAAAAAGATCGATTACGGATGGCTTCCCGGTTGGCGGGCCGATATCTTTTACTAATGTCGTCACCGTAAGCGTGTTACATACATGGTACGTACTGAACAATACCTATATTTTCACACTGTTCCACCTTTGTTAATTACATGAAACTTACATATTATGTAGATAGGTAGTTGGTTAATATTTAGTAAAAAAATGGTGATAGTACAACGAGCCTGAATTGTTATACAGGATGTTTTAATTTTTAATTTAGGTTTTTTTCTAGGAAAATAAGTAAGTAGAGGGCTCATTTTTTTTTGATAGTTTATATTGATCACATCAACATTTGTGCAAAATTTGACAATTCTCCTTTTTATACTTTTTGAGAAAATAAATAAAAACGTTTTAGGGTTAAATGAATGTCGTGGGGTTCCAGGTGGCAGTAGAGGGTTAAAAATTGGTATGAATTATTTTCATTTGACGGGGCATCAACTGATAGTAGTTTTGAACTCAAAGCTTTGGGGGCAATTTTTGAAGGCTTATCCTGCTACACCCTTTCGGATTCTAGTTATTCAAAGGGGTTCTAATACATATACCAAATTTCATGTTTCTATGTTAAATAGATTTTGAGTTATTAAGGTGTCAAAAGTGGCTCCAAATGGTTCGTGTAATATTACACACGGTGCTGCTCGCCAGTTCTGTTAGCTTGAACTTGGCTTTGACACGCTACCGCGTGTCTAGATTAAGACGAATACTAGTGCTAGCGGTAGACCCCGAATTTCTGTAAAGTTTTGCAAATGATGTTAAAAGCATGAAAATCGGAACGATTGATCTTTAGGCCCTAAGAATCAATTTGACGCGTAGCACGAAAAAAAAGCAAAAAAGGATAGGAGTTATGACGTCATATTGTTTTTGTATGGAAACATATTTTTTTTTGTACTGAAACCTATCGTGTGTGATATCTAATGAAAGGGCTTACTAAGCCGATTCTAAACATATATCACATCATTATATTTCAGTCACTTGTTTTCAATTAAAATAAAACATAAGTACCAAGTTTGTTGTCCTCCAGATATGATACGGTTGAATTATTATTTGTAAAATATACCAAAAACGATTTGTAATAGCCACACATCCAACCCCGAGAAAACAATTTTGAAAGTATTTACATTAAATATTTTTTTATGATTTTTTAAAATTACGATTTGTTATAGATTCACAATTAGTTGAAACATGTACGAGTACATGTATAAAAAGTTAAATTTTAGACACCGAGGATTATAAATACTAATGCGAGAGGAGTTTTCTATCATTTTTATATTATTTATTAACATCTTTATTTTTATATAAAAAACAATCTTTCAACTAAATATTTAAAAAGAAAGCATAAAGCATTGGTGTAAGTGCAGCTATGCAAGAGGCGGATGAGTCCTCGTGTGCTATTCCGATACTGACGACGTTTGGTGTAGGTAGTAAATGTAAATATTTTCAAAATTATTTAATTGGGGTTGGACGTGAGGCTATTACATATCATTTTAGGTATATTTTACAAATAATGATTCATCCGTATCATATCTGGAGAAGATCAAAATTGGTATGTTTTGAAAATGTTTTTATTTTAATTTAAAACAAGTGAACAAAATTATAATGATGTGATATATGTTTAGAATCGGCTTAGTAAGCCCTTTCATTAGATCACACACACGATAGGTTTCAGTACAAAAAAAATGTTTCCATACAAAAACAATATGACGTCATAACTCCTCTCCTTTTTAGTAAGCCCTTTCATTAGCAGTGATCGGAATAGGTAGAGCTAATTTGCCTAAACTTGAGGCATATTCATTCATGCCATGCGTGAGTGAAATGGGAATACTTATTGAATGAAGGTGCATCAAGTTTAGGCAAATTCGCTCTACCTATTCCGATCAATGTTCATTAGACACCACACACGATAGGTTTCAGAATATTTTTTTTCCCATGCAAAAACAATACCTATGACGTCATATAACTCCTCTCCTTTTTTCTTTTTTTTCTCGTGCTACAGGCTTAATTGATTCTTATGGCCTAAAGATCGATGGTTCCGATTTTCATGCTTTTCATTTTTCTTTCTTCTTTCGTTTTTCATGATAGCAGAGCGAAGTCCATTAAGAAAACAAGGAACCAAACCAAATGATTGAGTGTCAGTCGTTTTAACGAAGTGTACTGAAATTAATGAAATAATCTTTAACCAGAAGACCAAACTGGTTGCAAATAAAAGCTCTTTTTGAAGTAAAGTATCCTTTTCTCGTAAACTACTGCGTAAATAAGGAAAAGCTGACTGAGCTGAGCTTTAGGTTTCTGCACTCGGAGGGAGCCCAATGGGAGCCTGTTGATAGATATACCTACGCTGTTCGTTCGTCCGTCCTTACTTTAAAAAGGTGTATATTTTTAACAGTATCTAATAGATAACGGGTTGATATATTTTCAAAATATGTATTATTACGGCGGATTTACTAAAAAACATTTAATGAAAGAAATAATAAAGATATGAGGTAAATGCGCCTGCCTATCATGGACAGTGCTCCAGTCATGAACGATCCCAATAAAAGTAATTACATGTTATAGAACGCTAATGCCTTACAATTAGATAAGATTATAATACTTAGGGCCTACCTCTATTAGAATTAAATCTTTACAAAGTGCCTATTTGTTCGTTAAAATTGTTATTGTTCATCACTGGAGCGCCAGTGTCCATGATGGGTGCATTTACATTACAAGAAACTTTTTTTTCTACGTAGGTACCTATTTGAACGGTAAAACAAACAAGCGTCAAATTTAATATGATCGTACATTTTGGAAAAAACAACGAGTCCTAAAAATGGTCAAGTGTGAGTTGGGCTGCCGGTGATATGATTCGAAATCAAATTCAAATCGGAATACATATAATGTACATACTGTGTGGCGGTGAGCCCGACTCTAATATGACCGGTTTTTTAATTTTTGTTCTGTTGCTTCTAATATTGAATGTTTTTATTTTTCAGAAGTATAACATTTTGACATTCCTACCACTGGTGCTTTATGACCAATTCCGCTTCTTTTTAAACCTTTATTTTCTGGTGATGGCACTGAGCCAATTCATACCAAGCATCCGCATTGGGTATCTGTACACTTACTGGGGTCCACTTTGCTTTGTGCTAGCAGTGACATTGTTTAGGGAGGCTGTTGACGACTTCAGAAGATACAGGTCAGTTATTTTTACCCGACTACACGAAAGAAGGTTGTTGCCATTACTACTCGTAGTTCCTACGAAATTTACCCATTAGCTTTAATTTACTATGATATGATAACAAAATACTATAATGAATAACTCGCAGGAGAGACAAGGAAGTGAACAGGCAGCGTTATGAACGAGTCGTGTTAGATGCAACAATAAACGACTATCGACCATTTGTGACGGAGCATGTACCGGCCTCAGCTCTGCGTGTTGGTGACATTGTGATGCTTCAAAAGGGACAAAGAGTTCCAGCTGATATGATTCTGCTCAGAACCAATGAAACAATGGGCACTGTATTTATAAGGACAGATCAATTAGATGGAGAAATAGATTGGAAATTAAGGTTGGTATTTGTTCTAATTTAATAGTGTAGTACATTATTGCCTAGGCCCGGAAATTAGAGGATTGACCGCCGACGAGTGCTAAAATACTTACGTTTATTTGTAAAAAATATTTCGACGAAAATCTTTTTTGAAAACTACGAGTATTAAGATAATTTCAATGTAGACAATGAACCACGCCGCCGCCTGTCACAAAACAGATATGTACAGAAGTCAATCTAAATACAAAGTGCGCTCGAGCATCGCACACATAGACACTGCTCACGGACACGATATCTCGGACCGGTTGGGACCAGTGCCAGCGCGAGTGCCATCCGCTTGAAACGCGTCTGTGAATTTATGTGCAATAATGAAGCAACAAGAAAAGTTATTATTACTGTTCAGTGGACGCTTGTTTAAATTCAACATTAAACGGTGAATGTTGTTTTTTAAGCTACCAGTTTTTTCAGAGACGTAAGTAGGTACGCCCCGCCCCGTCCGCCGAAGAATATATCTAAGATCGATTTATATAATAGTTCCCTATTCTGTATCAGTAAATGTATGTATGTATGTAAACACTTGATCGTACAACAAAAGTGATAACAATAAAAAAATAATGTATACAGGGTGGAAGGGGACGGGGGACCTTCCCGGAACTATAGCGTTAATTAAGAGGTACACAGTCGATTTGTGATGGTAATAATAATGAATTAACTAATTAAAAAAAAACAAATTGACTCATTTTTCATTGCGGTGACAACCCTGTTACACCTAGGTACCCATTACGACTTGACTATGAAAACTCGAAACTAAGTTTTTTCCGAATGTTGACGTTGCCATAGTGATAAGGTGATTACTTATGATTCATAGACGTCAAATAATCCATGAACAAAACGAAATGAAAATGTTTTTTATTATTTACACAATTTATTAACCATTAGTTTACACATTATCATGTTGTTATAAAAATCTAACACTAGGTACGTCTACAAAAATCTTCAATTACTCTCACATTCGGTGTTCAAATGTCCCTCCGCGGCTTATTATACACGCTGCAGCCCGTGCCCGAGAATGTCGGTGCACCCTTGACAAAATATGCTCTTCATCATTTTTTCTCCGCAGATCGTTAAAGGCATCAGTTATTCGTCGTCGCATCTCGTCCGCAGTGTCACATTCCGTTTTGTACACACTATCTTTTACAGAGCCCCACAGGAAGAAATCTAGACACGTGAGATCCAGGCTTCATGGCGGCCAACGGTTCGGCCCAAACCTGCCTATCCAGCGATCCCCAAACTCATTGTTTAATTTCATTCGTACTTCGTGTACAGAATGAGCTGGTGCACCATCTTGTTGGAACCAAGTGACTCGTCTTTCAGCCAGTGGTAATTCGTCCAGATAACTGTCTATCTCGGTGTTCAAAAGAGACATGTATCCGTCTCTGTTTAGAGTTGGAGGCAGAAACACAGGTCCTATAATAGTTTCTCCGTGAATCGCCGCCCAGACGTTAATAGACCAACGATACTGGTGACTCGAGAATCGATAAGCGAAAGGATTCTCCTCGGCATACACATGTTCGTTTCGTCTATTCTATATTCCGTTGCGTGTGAACAAGCTTTCATCACTCCAAATAATATGCCTTATGAAATCTCGCTCTTCTACTATCTTTTGTAATAACCATCGGCAGTAGGCTTCGCGGATAGGGCAGTCCCGAGGGAGTAGAGCTTGAACCCTCTGTATTTTGTAAGGGTGAAGGCTGGCACGTTTGAGAATAGTAAGTACTGCAGTATGGGTTATTCTGAAATGTCGACCCGCTACTCTAGAACTCACTCTCGGATGTCTTCTAAAATAACGCAGCACCCTTTCTTCAAGTCGAGCCGCAATTCGAACAACGCCTCCTCTACGTTGGTCGTTCTGGGCTGTTGCTGATACAACGGGCTGGTTGTTGGCGATACGATCCACAGCCCTTAAAATTGTCCTATGCCCAGTTGGATGTGGTGGAGGATATGTTTCTCGGTATCGACGCAAAGCTTCAGCCGCGTTATTTTATTGCAAGTCGCGTACAATAAAAGCAAATTCATATAACCACGAGCATCTAGCAAAGGCATTTTTATTTGAAGAATGGCATAGGTAAATTTAATGACATTATCATTTCAACATCAAATGCATCGATGGTCAATACAATAACGCAAAGAGGTTCATAAGTTAAGTACCGAATCAGTGGTTCTTAATAATGTTTATTTGATAAACGTTTCACATGCACGTTTTGATGCATGAAAATTTATGAAATATGCCTACTCAGCAGCACAATTTCAGTTTCGTAAATAATTTTGTTTAACTAGCTAAAACCTATTTATCAATTTAGGGAAACTAAGATACGATGAAATAAGGTTCTAATTATCATCTTTAATTGTTTATGAAGATTGAGTATACTTCATTATCTGTCAATGTCGCTATTTCAGAAATGTGTCAAGTTGTGCTTAGTAGGCTGTTAGTAGGTCGTTATTATATAATTTATTTTATTTTTAGATTCCCCAACTGATGAATCAGCATCTGTTTCAGGAAAAGCATTTTTACCGATCACGTGTAACTTCCAACCTTGACACTGGCAGAATTGTCCCACTGGACAGTAGCCATTCAACAAATAATTGAACTTAGGTCGTTATTATGTTATTTTATTCATAATTTAAGGAAAAAATAAATAAAGTAGTTCTAGATGTACCTAGAAAGAGACTCACAAACCCTGCAATATTTCTTACCGCATTGCAAGCAAATCTAAGTATGCATCAACGACAAAAAATTAACGTAATAATAATAATATCCTGTAATGAAAATGTTGTTTACAATTAAGTTCATTGACCCAATCATATTTTTAGGGTTGAAACAAGTAGTTTTTTGTGTGAATGTTTAACCGGCTGTAATTTGAAAACGGCTGCTTAAATTCACATAGTTTGTATGGGGGAAATAAAGTGTTAAGGCTAAACTATCTCCCATTATCGGGAAGGTCCACGGTCCTCTTCCGCCCTGTTTAAACGAAGAAACTAAATTTCCTTAGAGCAGAAACTACATGTATCATCTTGTACCATGGTTGTATTTTTTTTATGTGGTAGGCTCATTCATACAGGCGTATTGGATTAAGTACATTAGAAACTGCGGACGATTGCGGAACCACGTATTAATATATTAGTATATTTATAGTTAAGCTGAAGCTAAGTTATTTTTTCAGAAACCAAATTAATTATATCTCGAAGGAATTTTTACCATAATTTGTTTTAAATACCCAAATAATGAAAGAAAGTAACAAAAGCGAAACATTAAATTGGCTATTTTCAGAATTTCTCAACAACAAGATGAAAAGTGGCTGGCATGCGGAAGCTATCATTTTGTACTTTTTATTATTTGCGTTGTGATTTAAGAGTAGTAATACATGTATTTAATATATACACGGTGATTTTTTTTTGGTGATCAGGAACCAATTTTTCTAATTCAGTTATTTAATGGCGATCATGTTTAAGTCGCAGTTATATGAAACAAAACTTATTTTTTTATGTAAAAAATATATTTTGAAACTAACTTTTTTTTTGCTTGGCTCTTGTGGTTGCCGGGTTAGAATAGTGCCACTCCATATCTTCCCGTGGATGTCGTAAGAGACGGCTAAGGGATTAAAGGCGTATAGTACCTACTGTTAGGCGATGGGCTTGCAACCTGTCACTAATACACTGGTAAGTAAACATCTTAGCCTAAAAGTGCAAAATGTGGTTACAGAATTATTAACAAATTTTTAGAGTTGTTGGTAATTCTTTAGCTCTGCCTAGCCTACCCCATTCTGGGAATAAAGGCGTGAGTTTATGAATGAATGTAACTTTTAATTGAAATTAATTGTCACCCTACCCTACTAATTGTTTAGTCTATTGATAAGTTTATTGACGTAATATCCGTCAAATTTCCCGCCAAAGCGATGGCATTTGACGTATCTACTTCATTTCAATAATTAATGTAGGATGTCCATGTATCCAGTGGTGATTGGTTTTAACAATGAGAATTTACTTAAATAAATTAGACAGTCAGTTAATTGTTTGAGACATAAACCATTAAATTCCATTTTTGTTGCTTATGAATAATTTTCAACTCCTGATCACCGATAAAAAATCACCGTGTATACAGTGTTTTTTTTAAATGGGACAGTATGGGGAAATCCGAATCTAAAGGAGATAGAGGAAAAGTGTCCAAGGAGACATTAGGTGTTTTTTTATGTAAACAAATTTGGCTCATTAAAATTTTTGGTCAAGCGTGAGTTGTTCTTAAAAAATTATAAAGTTGGTCAATTTTTTTTTTGACGCGGTTCGGCTCTGTTTCATGTAAGTAAGGATTATTTCATTGTATGGAAAGAAAAAAATCTGAACAGCAGAAGTTGGTCAAATTTAATGAAAACTAATCTTCATACAATTGCAGTATTCGCCTTTTAATATTGTTACAAGTGCCTAGGCGTGTAAAAAATATTTAAAATTATTCCATTTTTAAATTTCGATAATCGATAAGAGCTCCGGATGATTCAAGAGAAGAACATTTTTTTTAATCTTCGCAAACATCATGGCACGCGATAGTCTTGAAATTATAAAAAAAAGAATTCAAATTTGGAACGTAAGTTATTTCTGCAGCAAAGAATTCAAATTTGGAACGTAAGTTATTTCTGCAGCTGTGATTTTGTTTCCAATCAGTTCATGCTTGTAATTTTATTCATCATGGCGTTAACTAATTCACATAAAGTTGATTTGATTGAGGCGTATTTTCTTAATTATCGCAGTAGAGATAATGCACTTAAGTGGTATCAAGAACGCTATCCTGACCGTGTAGTACCGAATCGCAAGATATTTGATAGTTTAACACTTTAAACACAATTCACCATAAGTCTCTGTTAAATGCAACTAGAAGTGTCTTGAAGCGTGCTCGTACCTGCATAAGACAAGACGGCGGCCACATCGAACATTTACTCAAGTAATAAACCAACTGTATGAAGATTAGTTTTCATTAAATTTGACCAACTTCTGCTGTTCAGATTTTTTTCTTTCCATACAATGAAATAATCCTTACATGAAACAGAGTCGACCCCCGTCAAAAAAAAAATTGACCAACTTTATAATTTTTTAAGAACAACTCACGCTTTACCAAAAATTTTAATCAGCCAAATTTGTTTACATAAAAAAACACCTAATGTCTCCTTTGACACTTTTCCTCTATCTCCTTTAGATTCGGATTTCCCCATACTGTCCCATTTAAAAAAAACACTCTGTATATATTTTTTATTGTATGTTTCAGAATACCACTACCATCGACACAAAAACTCCCAACAGATGCACATCTTTTGGACATTAATGCGAAAATATTTGTCGAAAAACCAGAGAAAGATATACATTCCTTTATCGGAACATGTACAAGACTGGATGAAGAAGAAATTGACTCATTAGATATAGAAAACACTTTGTGGAGTGGGTGTGTAGTAGCATCGGGTCAAGCAACGGGGCTGATAATTTACACTGGTAATATTTAATGTATTTTATCTCATACCACATCACCAAGAAATTGATTCAGTATTTGATTAAATATTATATCGTTTGAACAGGTAGCCAGACCCGTAGTGTCATGAACAACGCCACGCCTCGTTCAAAAGTTGGACGTCTCGAATTGCAAGTCAATAATCTGACGAAGGTCCTCTTTGGAGCCACTCTCCTTACTTCTTTCCTGATGATTGTGCTCAAGGGCTTTAATGGACCTTGGTACGGTTTTTTGTTCAGATTCGAGTTGCTGTTTTCTTACATCATTCCAATTAGGTAAATAGAAAAAATGCAAATATACATACATACATTGATGAATAAATAAACTAATCTAGTTATATATTGGTTTGGTATTCATATTTACTTAGATTCTCAAACCATATGTCATTCCTTTGCAGTTTAAGAGTAAACTTAGATATGGGAAAAGCTTTCTATTCGTGGACGATTCAAAAGGATAAAAAAATAGAAGGCACAGTAATGCGAACCACTACTATACCAGAAGAATTAGGACGGATACAGTATCTGCTAGCAGATAAAACAGGGACTTTGACCAAAAATGAAATGGTGTTCCAAAAACTGCATTTAGGACACGCTCTTTATGATAAAGACTTGTTTTTTGAGGTTTGTCCTAACTTTATTTGTATTCATTTATTCATTTAACAACTTTATAAAGGTAGATCTCGAGGAGATAAATTTAGTTTGAGGGGTCCACTTGCAGCTTAATAATAAATTTATTTTTAGTTTAGATTTAAAAATCTAAGTTGAATGTCATCATATTTTTTTATTAGTTCCAACTTCGATCAACAATACCAACTAGATAACTGGTCACATACAAAATCAAAGCTCAATTCTCTCCGTGTGAATATACTCTTCAGGAGGGCTAGCACATATTGTCCGCGACTTGTTTGTAGGTATTAATATATTTGTAATCAAATTATTAATACCTACTTATAATTAAACTTATAGGGCCAATACTTATTATTTTTAACTTTTTAGATGTTTTATTTCCAGACTGTTTTGAGTCGGGGGTTTTTTAAATTTTAAATTTGTTTTTTATTTCCCGCTTCTTAAACTTAAAAGCTCAATATCTCAAAAACGGATGAACCGATTTTGATAAAACATGTCCAAGAAAACTCCCGACTAATTCACCTTTCATACAAAACAAAACAAAATCTAAATCGGTTCATCCGTTCGGGAGCTACGATCTGTACGACAGACAGACACACACACAGACACACAGGACGTCAAACTTATAACACTCCGTCGTTTTTGCGTCGGGGGTTAAAAACGAGTTGCTTTATAGGCGATCAGGCAACTTAGACGAAATGCATTTAAGTCGAGTTTATAATAATGACAGTGGTAGACAAAATTATTTTGTGGCGAGTTACTAGTTACAATTTCGTCCAATTGATTTTAGAACGAGTTGATGTTGTAGACCAGCGGCGTTTATGACCATCTGATACTAACTTGTCGTAGAAAAAGTATGCGGCGTATAACTAAGTCATAAAACACTCGTGGCATCTTCCTTTACGTAACACACGCTACTCATTTTTTTGGACCTCTCTTATACAACTGTTGTATAAATTACTATTATTAATATGGGTAACTAATTTTTCTTGTAAATGTCACCCAATGTTTTTTAAATACCATTGCTTTTCTTGTATGGAACGCACCCTATTATTTTTTTGGTCATTGACATCTGTGCACGGTATTAATATTTATAGTGTACAAAATTTTAGTTTTTTAACATTAATAGTTTCTGATCAAAAGTGTGTGACAAATAAACACCCAGACAAATGGACATCGACAAAACTATAACTATAAATTTGACATCGGAACCCTAAAACAGGCCTCTCACGGAAAACGCTCGGCTTATGTTTATGTTCTGCTAACAAAATACCTACCAGTGGTGCAATAGTAAAAATCTACTCGTTGCATCTACTGTTCTGTTAAACAAATCTTTGCGTGTGTATTGGCCGATGCCCAAACATTCTTACCGGAACTTTGAATATTGTTATCTTTTGGAAATATCACATTATTTGTTAGTATAAAGCTTAAAATACAATATATTATAAATGTACTTACCGAAAGTAAGATACTTCACCCGATGAATTGCTTTATCGTCAGTTATTTTGCAACTTTCGAATGAACACTATAGCATTGTGAAACGTGTTCACATTGGCTGTGTGACAACCGAACTAGTTAAAATAAGACCTCACGCCGGCCGGCGCCGCAAGTGAGGCGTTAGCGTTACTTACCGATACGTAATTTTTGCGCTGATACCTAGTTGGTATTGTTGATCGAAGAGTTCCACACGTTGTGACACGACTAAACTGTACTTAGATTAGAAAATATGTTAGGGTTTTGTTAAGAGCCCGGCGACTCGAGGAGAGGCAACCTTGGCAATGTAAGATTTTAGCCTGTCGTCGGGGGTGGGATGTTATTCATGGCATGTTTAAAAAAATATGCGTTCTTAATTATGTATGTATTAGTGACGACTTACGGCATCTACGGGATTACACTGGTAAACTCTTTTAGAGTTCTGGGAATGAAGGCGTGAGCTTATGTAGTATGGTTTTAGGTTCATTCCGTCGAAATTTCAGTTTAGCCTTTTACCAATACTCCTACAACTCAAAAGGACTTAGTGTCAAAATACCTAAATTCCAGAATGCCTAAAATTTTTCTTCATTACACCATATACCCAATATGACTGAATTTTAAAATGTCTAATTCTCATCACATCAGACTCAAAATTCACAACACCTTTATCGCAGTATACATTATATTTAAAACAACCAAGTGTGTCTGTGTGTGTGATACCTAAATTTCTATTGATGATGATTGATTGCATGATTTTACATGCAGAATTTGCTTTATTATCTTCTTTGGTGCTGGCCACTTACATTGAAGTACCAAAATTAAGATTATGTATGAAGTGATACGTCAGGCAATCGTCGTCGTTAGTGAGGTGAAAAAGTTTTTTTTTTTAACCACTAAGGTCAGAATCACGAATTCATTCCATTTTTTTAAATAAATAAATGTTCCAAATATGTATATTTGATACATTTGGTTACATTTTCAATACAAAACGGACAAGGTTCCCAAAAATATAGGACATTTTAGGGGCACTTTTTCACATATCAGGTTAAAAAAAGAGCTCATGATTCTTGGTACAAAGAAATTAGGCATTTTGAACCTGTGACATTTTGACATTCTGGAGTTTTCAGTTTAAGTTATTTAGAAATGTGTGTCGTATCTATGATTCGGTATTTTAAGGAAATATACATTTCAAAATTTAGACATTTTGGACATGAGAAGTTTTCCTTTTAGGTCGATGTCATTATGACATTTATGTATCGTAGGAATGAGGCAGTTTAATTTTTAGGTATTATGAGCCCTTGGTAATTTGAAATTTAGCGAAGTTAGTGAATAAGGTATTATGAAAATTAGGTGCGATAAGCCCTACCCGTACTATGGGTAGTTACTAGACAACGATATGAATACTTACATAGAGAAGTATAGACTTAAATACATAGAAAACATCCATGACTATTTATATACGTTTTTGGATGTTATACACTCAGGAGCAAAAATAACGGGTCAGAGTGCGTTTTTCATACAAACGAGGCTTTTTCGAAGCCTTGGTTCCTCGCCAGGGGATGCATGTAATGAAATCTGATGATGGACACCCCTCTAGCATCGATACAGGACTTCCAGAGTGCTTAGGACACTCAACTGATTGAATCACTCTAACCCCTTGTTTTTTCTCCTGAGTGTATATGTACATATTTATTTATTTTATTAGTAAAACAATCCTTAATTAGATTTGTGTCATGTCACTCATTCATATTTATAACTAAATGATTTATTTATTTTACTACTGTTCAGATTTCCTGCGCTAGGATGTATAATTATGTACAGTCAAGGAAATTGATTCGTAGACCATTTCGGACTATGTCTAAGTGACACTGTAAATAAAATCATTAGAAGTCACTTACGTTTTGATTGATTGCGTCACTTTGACATAGTCCAAAATGGTCTAGGAATCAATTTCCTCGACTGTACATACATCTCTCTAACAATTTAAACAAAACATTTGTTTTCATTTTCTACATAATATACTACGTGGCGCAAAAGACTTCGTCCTGTTGGAAGTTGCTATCACTACATACTTAGTATAAAACAAACTCGCTTCCCGCTGTTTGTCTGTCCCTATGTATGCTTAGATCTTTAACTACGCAACGGATTTTGATGCGATTTTTTTAATAGATAGAGAGATTCAAGAGGAAGGTTTTTGTGTATAATAAATTCCGTTTTATGTACAAGTGTTAAAGAAAACTCACACAAACCGAAGCAAAGTGAGGGCGGGTCACTAGTAATTTATAAAAATGGTGGCAAATGTCAGCTCTGCTTTGATATTTATGAAGTAAACAGATACTAAATATACGTCAACAAATGAATAATTGTTTCCGGGTCGCCTAATCTCTCGTTTTGGTGATTTGCACTATAGTCGGGAAAATCGCCCGACTTAACAGTTTCAGACTTCTTTTTGTGGGGTTTCATGAAGTTTGACGAGTTTGTGTCAACAAGTCTCAGACTTTTTAAGCCCTCGAAATGAACATCCGTCAATAATGCGAGAACCTATCGCCGGAAGTTCTGGCAAGAGTCATGGAAAATTCTATAAATCGGGCCCGTATGGTTATCAATTTTGGCAGTGGCCACTTGACCGATATCATTTTCTCACCTTAATAGAAACAAAATTGAGACATCCTATAATCACAATACAAAAGAAGAACTAAATATTTACATTTATAAAAAAAAATACAGCCAAGAACATCAGGTGATAACTTTTGCGCCACCCTGTACTTACTCATCCGTTATGTTGACAGGTAGAAGCCTTGCTAACCCAATACTTAACGAATGACGCTAGTCCACCACCGTCACCCCGAGAACCCGAGAGTAGCGAGTTGCAGATCTCTCCACACCACGTCTGGCAGGCGGTGCTGGCCATAGCCCTTTGCCATAATGTTACGCCGGTCTATGAAGTAGACGATCAAAGAGCTGACGAGGCACAGTCAGGTAATATCATTTTAACTCCATCTTTTCGATAAATGTTCATCACTAAATAATTATGGATGTGACAAGTTTTTTTTCTTTGGTACGCGCCACTAAGATAATCTACAGATGTACAGCTATCTAGACATTCGAAGCGATTACTCAACTCTGGCTGTATGCTCTCGGGGTTTTGGATATGAGCATTTGAAGATCGGAGCGTTGTCATAAATTTTTACAGTACACATGATTAACGATATTTTTCGCCTAGGATCAAAGGGCTTTAAAGGCATTTTCCTGATAACTAACGCTATATCTGAGTAAAAAGAATAAACAATAACAAACTCTGACAAGCGATGAAATTTGAATTGACAGGCGTCAGGCAACATTGTCAGATGAAAATCGATTTATTTTTACTTTTAAGTTTTTCATAAGATTCTGGTAGACCTATAACTGATAAATATTGCTGAAAAGATAGGTTTTCGAACGTGATATTATTTTATATTAATGTTTTATCAAGATTGGATGAAAAATGACTTAAGACACAGTTTTCAGATATTTTACTGTTTCATCCCTTTTGGTTGGTCCTCCACGGTATAAAAAAAATAACTATGCTGTAGTGGCACTAGACATTAAACATATGCCTAGCTAATGTAGTTTTGAAAATGGTATAACCCTTACTTATTTGTTCAATACTTTCACATTTATTGCTATTTAACTACAGAAGGAGCTCAAATTGAAGTCACTCTTATTACTTACTCTACAAATTAGTAAATTAAACATTTAAAATTGTATTCGAAATTTGAATTCAACATTATCAGCCTATAATAAGGATAATTGCTGTTACTTGATCATTTATCCAATCTTGAAGCAATATTTATCAGTTATCAGATTTACTAAATTCGGTCATTTGAGGCTGTAGCATATCAAAAACTAAACTGAGGGAGAAAAAACACGACTTTTTCAAAAATGACAATATCACGAAAACTAAGGGATTTCGACAACCTAAAATGTGATATTCTGGTAAGTAATTAGTTGGCCTTTCAGCCCTTAACGGGTTGACGTCCGGTTCTGGGACACCCTGTATAATTGGACAATTTCGAGCATGTGGTTTGAAAAATATTGAATGTGCCTGTAACCATTCCGTGATCAATTCCGGCTTTAACCCTGTGGATCACAGTGACATAGTGGATTATTTTTTCTCTTGGTTGTCATTTTAGGTGAAACCATCGGGGCTCATCCAGGATAATTTCCTGTGGGGCGACTTCTGAAAGTCTTTCTCGAGAAAGGCGGATCATTGTCCTAATCACACTTCCCCACTCTCAGTTCACCAGCGCCTCTCCTTCCTAGTTTCGCGTCGAAGTCCCATCACAACGGTGTATTAGGTCTTGGAGCTCTGTATGGCCTTACTAACGTCCTCATACATAGCTCCCACCTCATTATCTGAGTGTATGACCTTCAACGAATATCTTTTAGATATTCTGAGTTTAAGGTATGCTGCCCTGCTCGACACACTGTCAATGGTTATCACGTTGTTGACGAGGGTCCTGTGCACGACAAACCCGACACCACCTTGGGATAGTTGTTCGCCCTCCCGGTAAAAGAACAAGTAATCTCTTTTAGGCTTGTATGTATGTATATATGACACGGTACATTTTTAGCTCTCTTGGTACGCGTACCGGTTATTACGACTCACTCGTACCACAATCGCTGTCATTGACAGTTTCATAAATAAATGGCATTTGAGCCTCTACTGTACGAAAAGTAACTAATAATGGTTTATTATATTATAAATGTGTATATTCGGTGCCGAGGCAGACATGGGCAGCTCCGTGATGTCGGAGAGCTGCGGCGGCGCCGTGCCCCAGCAGGAACTCTGCGACTACCAGGCGTCCAGCCCCGACGAGGTGGCGCTGGTCAAATGGACGGATATGGTAAACTTAAACTAAAACTACCTTTCTTGCTATTTGGTTCTGTACTTCGAACGAGAAAATCTTTACAGATATTCTATCTCACGAAGTCTGTTTGGCTGTGAATGTTGTCAGGCGTGCACGTGCACGCAGATTGTTTGAGTGTGCTTAACCTCGTCCGCGATACAGTTCGGGTCACTAGTGTCTTCAGTACGCGCCAAATTCTTTTACGGAGTAACGTCAGTATGACAACTAAACGTAAAATATAATACATGCCCATGGTGAGATATTTTTTTTTAAAGTTTTATACAATGACATCTTTTCTCTAAATAGTAAAAAAGCTGTAAACTATGTAAAAGGTTGAAAAACAAAACGCGAAGCTCCCCGACCTGGATATGCAAGATGATTCCGACGTCAGTGAATCGGAATCAGAATTTGAATGTTTGTCTGATAGTGATTAAAAATGTTTTGATTGCACATTGTAGTACCTACTTACTTAAATAAAAAATTCTTAATTACTTACATCTATTTGCTTTGCTCCTATAAAATGAAACCTATATTTCTAATGTCTAAATATATTTTGAACTGCAATTTAATTTTGAATAAACAAGCATTAACACTTATAAAAATGTAGCTTGTTTACCAGGTAAGCTGTTAATGGACCGCAGCTACGATGATTCTAACTCAACAGTCAGAGATCTGTAATCGAAAATAACTTGAATGGACACTTAGCCGCTCACAGCTTTATGCCCATGATTTCACAATTTCAGATGGGCGTTTCCTTGTACCGCAGGGATCTTCACAATATTTCGTTAAAACTCCGTGCGACTAACGAAATAATGCAATTCTCTATTCTGCAAATATTCCACTTTACTAGTGAAAGCAAGATGATGGGCATCATTGTGCAGGTCAGAGAACATCGTTGTCTCATGTTAATTTAATTGCTTAGTTTGGAAACTGTACAGCTGTTTGTTAGTCGATTAGGAAAGATCCATCATGGACTGATAAAACAAGATCTTCTCTTTCGAAAAGGACACTTTCTACGCCATCAGTTGGTACTTGATTTACTACTCTTTCTTTACTTAGACTACTGTTTTTTGGAAAATAATAGTAAATAGAATAGTAATTTCGGCTAGTCGACCAAATATAATTAATTAGCAACGATTCATCTTAGAAGCGCTTCGTCGAGTCGGTGCAGCTTATGTTTCTTCGACTATACCATGGGATTAACGCTACGCGCTAAATGCTGTTTGTATGCATGCTTAATAACATTTTGATATCGGGAATTATTGATCAGGAGAAATATACGGGCGAAATAACATACTACCGTGAAAGGAGCCGATGTAGCTTTAGCAGCGCTTCTCGACTCTTCGTGGCTAAATAATGAATGGCAGGCGCCTGGCAGCCGACGGCTTGCGAACGTTAGTGGTAGCAAAAAGGCTTCTGACCAAGGATGAGTACTTAAAATTTGAGGTAAGTGTCAAATTGTACGTTATTTTTGCGCAATGAATTATAAAAATATTTGTAATTTGGTTCTGTTTGTAGAGTGAATACAAAGAAGCCCGTCTAAGCGTCACAAATCGCACCGAGAAAACTATTGCGGCCATGTCGAAATTGCAGTGTGGCCTCCAACTGTTGGGCCTCACGGGCGTGGGAGGACCGGCTGGCGGACGAGGTGCGAGCACCATGGCCATGTTGAGGACGGCTGGTATAAAGGTGGGTAGCATCGAAAAACACTAAAAATTTACATAATTTTACTAGAAAATCTTCGCGCGCTTCACAAATTTAAGTATTCTGATTTCAACCACATCGTCCTTGTCAATGACCCTTCTCACATGGACAAATCACGTCCATACAACAAAAATGCCCAAACATGGTACTGCATCTTATTTCACCTTATTATGCTTTCGACTTGCTCTGTCTATACATTGCCGTTGAGACACCAGTCCCTTAACGTGTCGTCGGTCATTAATCAGTAATGTATATACATTACTCAGTCGAAGCTTCATTATGCTGATTAAGAAGTTCGCTGGAACAAGGTAGCAGTGGAGCAGAAACGGGCTGCTAATTTTAGGGTTCCGCACCTCAACACGGAACCATAAGGAGGTTTTATGGGAGAGCTCGTAAAAACTCACTCATTGTTTGTCCGTCTGTCACTGTCGATATACGGCATTTTTTTATTTTTTGAGATAATGTTTTTTTCCTTGTAACTAGTCTTTGAATAAAAAGGCTGTGATATATGAACAGTCAGACATATATACTGATTATAGTACGAGTATGAGGTGCATAAAGGTCGCACTGACGTTAATGTTACACGCGGTCAGATTTGGATGCTGACGGGCGACAAGATGGAGAAACGGCGCTGTGCATCGCACGG